>JAMBLF010001421.1:0-94723 GCA_030578115.1 Leucoptera coffeella | reverse complement strand
ACCTCCCTTTTTTATTATGGCGGGGGTAGTCAGAGGCTTGAATGCCCATCTCCGAAATTTCAAAGGCATGTTAGGTATGGGTATATTCGTGTATTTAGACCTTTAAATACTTTAGATGATTAAGTTGCAAAATATAACTTGACTAGGACTATGATACATAAACATCACACCTGATTCCCTGTAGAGTCATGATCTCATCAGTACCGATGATAACCTATCTTCTCAAACCTTAGTTATATGCCAATCTTACCTAAACTCATACGACTTATTAATCTACCTATCTATAATCCACAAGACTGAAACCTTGGCAGTAATTACAACCTTATAACCCACTACACTTAAGTCATTATCGAACCAAACTCAAAGTATACTCAAAGTTGAGTTTAATCCAACTCTTTATGGGTCTAAATGGTCATCACACTAAGCGACTCACGCCCAAACGCGTTGCGTGGGTAGGCAGACAGACAGCCTTTTCATCGCAAAGCTTTATCATGGAGGTTTTAAAAGTCTTTGAGAAAACGTCGAAATTTGGATTACGACACTTTTGTTTAGAGGCTGCAGTTTTGTGTGGTACAAGTGAAAAGGTTTTGTGGGTTAAGAAGGTGATTGGATTGTAAAAAATATAGCGACTTATAAATAGGTATATATATGATAATAGAATATTTGATAGATACTAATATGATGTGTATAAAAATATTACATTTTCACAAAACTTTTACAAAAAAATATTATGGTATATTTTAGCACGGTAATTTTATTTAAATGTGTTGGTTGTACACTTCGTTTTAAACAATGAATAAAATTCTTTCCTTTCATTATTTCTTTAAATACGCACTGTAATAAAAGTTATTTAAATAATGTTTGATAAATTTGAACGACATTAAAGCTCAATTTTTTTTTGTAATTGCATTGGTTTAACTTTAGATTTGTTAAGCAAATAGTATGTTCTGACCAGAACAATATTATTTTTACGCTCCTTGCCATATTTTACTTTTTGATTACAATTTTTTTTACAGTTGTACCAAATTAGGAGCAAACTGACTTTATTTTTATTTTCTAATATAGTTATATTAATCGCTTAATCTCGAACCTTGGACCACTAAGCCTTACTTAACCACTAAACCCACGCGTGTCCTACATTTACAAAGCTACCAGCGTGGGCATATATGTACATATACACAGACAATATTAATTTACCTACTGTTATTTGTCTAGCTCTATTTGATATGGCTTTGTGTGGATGATATGGTATGTATGGTTAGGTTACATACTGTGGAGTTTGTTAGCTAAAGTGGGTGGAAGGTTTGATAGGGCGAAGGTTTGGAAACCTGTCTATAATTGATAGACCTTAGATAAGTGGTGAAACGTATAGAACTCAAACACACGCTTCATGACTTGTGTATACCTTTTTATTATAGGGCGGTAGTCAGAGGATCTCCGAATGTTTGAAAAGTATGGGACTTATTTACGTATTTGCTCAATCACGTAGTCTTAATAACTAAACTAATCTCAGAAAATTGGCTTAGATAACGTATAAAATATTTTAAGCAATTTATTTTGTTATCATAACAACCGCCGAGTGTGTATGAGTGTGAATGAAGCGAAAGTGGTCTGTCAGGATCGAGACAGATGAGGATCCGTGATCTCTGCTACCCCTCATTTTGTGTGTAAGTTGTTTAATTTGCAGGCTAACAGTATGAATAGTAATTCACTTATAGAATATGGTTTCTAGAAAGAATGATAGTTATAACAGAAATACACTACGTTTGAAGTATATGTGATTCTCAGAAATCACGTGTTCATGTTTAAAATTGCGAAAGGTATTCCATTGAACCCAATATATGACTATTACCGATTACAAAGGGAAGGCTGGTTTTCTGACTATACCCTATCTTATGATAGATGTCTATAGATAGGCAGGATTCTTCACTATGCCTATCTCCCAATAGATAGATTATTTTTTTCTATAAGGTCTTCTTACTTTAATAATATGTTTATTTCTATGACAACATATGTCTTCCGACCATGGATATTTCTTTTACTACCCTGGATACCGGGTACATACCAGTATATACTGAACATTACCATTTGACCTTAGTAATTTCGAGCCTCCTATTTAAGGTCCTAGGGTTTCTAATTAAAATTCGCCTTAAGGTAAACGAGGGCATTGTTTACCCTCATTCAAATTTACGTTTGAGCGCAAAATTAGCTAATGTTGGGAATAAATATCTTTCTATATTGTTATGTTGTAAAGTAAGGGTAATATATATAAACAGGACTGTTATGACTTGAGGGGTAGTCAGAAGTGTCTTTATTAAAGATTCAAAGCCAACTACTTTCATGTTTTTAACATACATACTCGGTGGTTATAGGTTCTTATAAAATAAGACCGTAATATAATATATGTACATTCCATCACAAATATTTAATTAGATGGTGGAAACTCAACCTCTGACTACCCCAAAAAGGGTTATACGGTCTTGAATGCATATGTATGTATATGTAGACACTTCTAGTGTCACCTTTAATTACACCCTTAAACCAGTTTAATTTTTATATTATATCATAAATACTAACATTTTATTTCTTTCCTTTGTTACAGATCAAGTGCGTCACAATCACACGCCCCTCCAGTGTCGAGTGAACCGAAACCCCTAACAATGCGCAGCTGATTGTGACTCGCATTCATACCTTAGTAATGAGGAAAACCTCGTTTCAGTGTAGTAGGAAAAATGTCTTGTTTGAAAATGTTAGGATCCTTCCTTTTGTTCAATGGTAAGTGACACTAGGTGATGGGTTGATAACCTATCACTTATTTATATGCTAAGGAAGCTTCAAGTTTAAGTCTGGGACGTATAAAGAATGCTAACTAGCTGCCGTTCTTCCCGGCATGCTATAGAAGGCGACTAAGGGATTAATAGAATATAATATTGGGCGATGGGTTAGCAACCTGTCACCAATGTTACAAATGACATCACAACCCTAATATTCATGCCAAAAATGACCTAGGACATATCATGTCACCGAGGTTCTGTCCGCCCCGAAAGGGATTAAAGGACGTGAATTTGAATATTGAGCTTAAAGGTATTGATGATGTATTTATAAGTCGGAATTGAACCTGGGACCTCTACTAAGTGCTTAAAGCGACTATATATGTATAGTGTTTGAATAACTGAATAATGGATGTGAGTTCCGCGAGAGAGATTTTATAGGATCATTCCAGGTGACGATCAATAGTCTCTGCCTATCCCTTTAGAGGCGTAAATGCGTGAAAATGTATGTGTGAATAATAAATCATGTATATTTGTTACTTCCCATATATACAACTATCAAAACGTTAAGACAAATCTCTCTTGCCTCACTTACATATAGTATAATTCTTATATGCCTTACTTGACTTGACTTATTTCCTGTTATCCCTTAGCAGGGATATAGGGCCCGAAGAATGTTTCTCCACCTTGCGCAATCTCCTTCAGATCTCCCCACTGCAGTCCCATGGACTTTGCCTCCTTCTGAACTGAGGGACGCCGCGTGGACTTAGGACGCCCTGTCCTTTTCTTTCCTGTGGGATGCCAATTCAATGCTTGTTTCGGAGGATATGAATAGTTCTTATATGATTGCTTAAATCTATTAAACATTTCCCTTATATACATAAACTTCAACCGTACAGAGGGTTAGGCACCTAACAAACCTTTCGTTTCATTTACTCTTTACATCTTATACACTCAGTAGTCATAGATAGGTAGATAGTACTTCCAACGTCACCCTTATTCAATATATCATCTACGTATTTCCTAGGTCATAACTAATAATAATAATAAAGCATTTCTAACAGCCACAAAAACATACACAATACAAAAATTTTACAAATCAAACTTACGAACTAGGTGGCTATAGCTTGTGCATGTTATTGTCGCAACAAAAAGGTTCTGACTCAGCTGATATATTACATGTTTTAAAGCCTTCTAAACTACCAGCTGGTTACATTAGCTAAATCCCAGACCAGCAGATCCATGTAGCAATCAGGGTGAAACTGAGGCCAGTGCAAACAATTAGTCCGAGTGATAAATTGGGCCCTATTCCACGTTTTAACAAACATTTTTCTCTCGTTTTTGTTTTAAACGGAGACAAATTTGGGGGTCTATTCTGGAAAGGTTTTTTTGTAGGGCGTATAAAGGTTTAATTGTTGTTATATAGTATGTCAAAAAGACAAACGCGTTCACGACCTAACCCTTGCGGGGTAGTCAGAGGTTCACGTATCCATCACCGCAATTGCGAAGGTAGTAATTCTATGGCCAACTCGAACCCACGTGTTAACCAGATAGTCAGTACTCAATGTGACAGGTGATAAGCCATGTCCCATTTACAATCACTGACTATATAGTATATTGTATGTTATATTGTATGTATAAATGTAGTTGTATAAAGGTTATGGTAGATTTTTTACCTGTCTACATTTAATATATGTGTATGTAATATTTTAACTTCATTTCAATGGAGATGCTTGAACAGGTGTATGTATGGATAAGTTGAAAATAATTAGTTAGGATCGGTAAAATTGGACATAAGTTTAAGTCATCCTAGCCTGGAGTGTAAACAGAATGCTAACTAGCTGTAGTTCTTCCTGATAGCAGTAGAATCTAGTTGGTGATTGAAACTGTATCACCAATATTCCATTATCACTACCCCGATAGTTGCTAAATATAGCCAAAGTTCTGTTCACTCCAAAAGCAAGTAAAGTACATGAAAATTAAATAAATATATTTATATATATAGAAATGGTGGAGAAACATTCTTCGAACCCTATATCCCTGCTAAGGGATAACAGGAAATAAGTCAAGTCAAGTATAGAGATAGGGAGAGACTATCGATCGCCACCTGCAACGATCCTGATAAATTTCTCCTGCTTCACTTACACCCTATATATTATTGTTACCATTTCAAATATATTAAACTATAAATACGTGCATAAACTGCCTATTGAGTTTATTATGAGCTTATGTTACAGTCCATATACAATAGCATCACAGTCGCACACCCATTCAACCAGAATACATCCCTAAACCAGTGGGATCTTTCCCCTGTCTGCATGTAATTTTTAACATGCCCTTTTTATTCCTATCCTGAAACAGGAAAATGTATCTTTAGCCCAAATAATTCGTTGAAGGGCTCCTTATTAGGGAAAATTTCGTTATTTAGAAGGTAATAGAGCTCAATTTTGAATGTCTTTATTAGAGCTAAGTAGAATATTTTATTGAATTTATTGTTGCTAGCTGACTTTTCTACAAGTTATATGGGAGTTTTCTGTAGCTTGTGGTAGATTTTATAGCTAGTTTTAATTCAAATTTTCAGCTGGTTCTTTTCTAATATATTATTGGGTGATTACCAACTAATATTCATTAAATAATTAGAATTTATCTCAAATTAACTACAGTTGAGTGCTTGCAAATAAGTAGTTGAGATGAAGTTGTTTTGTTTAAATACGAGTAGTATCATGTTAGATAGATTCAAGTCGTAAAAAACAATTAAGTAGATAACATTCGGGTTTTTGTGTTTAACTAGTTCTCCTTATCAAATTTCGAATGTGTACAACACTAATTATAACAAATACAGAGTATTTTTGTAATCACTGAATCAAATATTCAAAAGATGGAGACAGCATCTAGAAATGGTCTTACAATAACCACCGAACGTTGCTAGCTTTGAATAATTTATAACGTAATCAAAATTAGTCACTAATTTCCCATGTATGAATAATAATAATGAGCTATATTCCTATCTTGTTGCTATGAATATTTAACGTATAAAAGTAACAAAAATCAGCTGAAAATATTACTAACTCGTGGATCCTTCTAAATCAAAGTCAAATTTGTTGCAAAGTGTCGGCTCTCCGGTCATTTAATATTTAAAAAGTACGTCAACTCTAAGACCAACTTTTTCCTTCAAGAGACATAATGCTCGAAGTTTTAAAAACGACTTTACTTTGGGAATATCTTTATTTTTCGGGTCGGACACAATTTTATCTTAATTCTCTTTCTACATTTAACAGAATTGGGTTTTAGTGTAATGGATTTTGGGAGCTTGATTCTGCGTTTACACGTGTGGAGTTTTACGCCAACATATGTTTATAATTTCCTTAATTGTACTCACGGCTTTAACGAAAACAAACGCATTCACGAATTAACCCTTGGGGTAGTCAGAGGTTCAGGTTTCTATCTCCGCAATTGCAAAAGTAGTAATTCTACGGACACCTCGAACCCACGTGTTGACCAGATAGTCAGTACTCAATGTGACAGGTGGTCAGCCATGTCGCCGTGAGGGAAAACATCGTGAGAAAACCTACCTGTTCCCCAAATAGGTAATACTTAGTGCTTGTAAATGGCGGAGATGGACACCTGAACTTCTTACTACCCCACAAGGGTTAACAGTCGTGAAACCGTTTGTTTTTCTTTTTTGGCTTGTTTAGGTACAGCCCCTAGTGTGAACCCCTATAAGGTCAAGTGTAGGTCGTGCTTATGTTAATGCGCCTTGAATCTTCGGATAGACTATTTCACCATTTTATTAGACAAATGTCATTAATATACATACATAAATATATACATATATATATATATTCACGCCTCTATGTTCCTAACGGGATAGGCAGGCTATCGATCGCCACTTGGAAGGATCCTGACAAATATCCCTTGCTTCACTCACACTCATTAACATTCTCATACATGCTCTTCAGTTCTTAATATGCGAATGGCATATAACTGTATGTAATAAATTAACTATTTCTATATCTGCCTAACTAGGTTAGATACTCTAAAACGAAAGAATGGCAGCTAGTTACCATTATATTGACGTCCCCATTTAGTAAGGGACTAGTTTAGTTTAGTCTTTGTTAGTACATAATTGTAAGTATTAAGATAATCCATGTAACTAGGTAAGTTAGTAAAATAATAATCTTTGGACATTATTACACCAATTGAACTAGCCCCTTGGTAAGTTCATTTAAGACTTGTGTTAAGGGTAGGTACTAGTCAAGTTTAAGCAGCTCACCGAGCGCGCCATGGAGGTCGTTTAGTGTGGCGATGATGTTTGAATAAAGATGGTTTTAAGAGTCTTAGTTTGCAGGAGAGCGTTACAATGTTATAAAAAGTCGAATAGAAATGTATGACGAATTATTGTTACATTATCGAGATAATTGGACTTACCAATTTAGATAATCTAAGAATAATTGTATTATATACAATTTTTGTCGACTTTTATAATATTTTCGACAATTTTTTTGCTTTTTTCGATGGTTATATATAAACACTCGCGAATTATACTCATTTTATTTATCGTATCACGATAAATTAGATTAATAAAGATAGAAATACCTTTAATTCACCCGACGTTTTGACCCAGTTGCATAGGCCGTGGTCGCGGGAAGACTGAGTTTTTTCCGATGGTTTCATTGAAATGAAATGAAATGCTGTTTATTCAATATGAGGATTAAAAAATCACTTATTGAAGGTCAAAAAAAAACATTTCCACCGGAAAAATTCTCATTACAGTTAATCTATTTAAATAAAAAATATTAAATAAATCTTATTAAACTATTGGCATTTCGTAAAGCAAAATCCTGCAGAGAAGAAATGCCAAGAAACTCTGCAGACATATTTCAATACAATATATAATTATCTTGACTCTTGATCTTGTCTTTTTGACGACCTCCGTGGCGCGATCGGTTAGACACCTGAACGCTAATCGTGGGGTCCCGGGTTCGATTCCCGTTGGAGGCAGAGTTGAGAACAACGCTTTTCTACTGCTTTCCAGTCTGGTTGTTGATTATATATGCTATATATGTATTTATCTATGTATAATATGTATACATTTCTTAAATATACGTTGACTAGTACCCTTAACACAAGTCTTAAATGTACTTACCAAGGGGCTAGTTCAATTGGTGTAATAATGTCCGAATATTATTATTTTTATCTTCCTTCTTCCTTCCAGCCATCTTCGTGGCATGTGGCTTCCAGCAGCAGTACTTCAGGGTGGTGCCTCGGAGTCTTCGGGTGCACGAGGGGTCGGAGGCCGTCATGGAGTGCGCAGTCGCCAACCTCGCTGGCCAGGTGCAGTGGACTAAGGATGGGTTTGCCCTGGGTAAGTAAAAGACTGACTATTACATGCATACATACACATACTGATTCCCTGTAGAAGAGTAGGACAAAGTAAAAGACTGATTATTAGTTAAATTAGGAGGTATAACCTGGTTCTCTTGCTGTGGTTTATTCTTCTTCTTGAGTGCTTTTATAAAAATACATTTACGAAATACATAGGTGAGGGAAAACATCGTGAGGAAACCTATATATTCTCCGAACAGATAATAGTTAGTGCTTGTAAATGGCGACAACGCTTGCTATCTGACACATTGAGTACTGACTATCTGGTCAACACGTGGGTTCGAGGTGGCCATAGAATTACTACCTTCGCAATTGAGGAGATGGATTGCTGAACCTCTGACTACTCCACAAGGGTTAATGGTCGTGAACGCGTTTGTCTTTTTAAGTGTTTTGATATATACCCCTATTTCAATAGAGTACAACTCATTTGCTACTAATTAGTTTAAAAGAAACTATTTATTATTTATAACTGTCACATGGTAGAGTCAAAGATATCACATATCCCATGTGGTCGATCTATTAACGTTCAGTGTCCGAGTAGGTAGGTTACCCCCTCTGTGATTTGTTTTAAGACACCGTGGGAGACTATTTTAAATAGGTCATAGGAACACGTGTGCATGAAAACAAAGTAGTGTGTTGATGTCCCGCGGTTAAGGAATGCTGGTAAGTCGTAAAAGATGATTAAGGGACTAGGAGTCAATGTACCCTGTAGTTCATATGACATCATACACACACCTCCACATACATACTCGGCAATTATAGGCCCTAGTATTAAACCAGACCTATATATCAAACAGTATAATCCGACACATTGAAAAGGTTTCAGTTAACTTGACCTTTCAACATGAATTGTCACTATTTAATTGAATTAGGTTACAATACATGACGCACTGCACTGAAAGACGTAAAAGGTGACTAAGAGATTACGTAGACATACCTTACCTACCTTCCACTTGGTAGAGTTGGACGGGGTAGGCCGCGTAGAACATATACAGATCAAATTGGAGACATTTTTCTCAAGGTGTACGTAGTGAAGAACAGAAGAGCATGTATGAGAAGGTTAGTGTGAGTGAAGCAAGAGATTTGTCAGGATTATTCTAGGTGGCGATCGATAGTCTCTGCCTAACTTCTTAGGGAAATAGAGGCATGAATGTATGTTTATGTAGTAATGTGATTTAAGTTATATTTAGGAATACTATATAACATCTAACTATATTGTATAACTATTAAATAAACCTTAAATCCGTCATTTATATATAACGGTCAAACATAGATCATATATTAATAAGTCGTTGATTCCTATTTAAAATCTAACTGAAATTAAAAAACCTAATAATTGAGCCTAAAATACTGCGCAATTGGATCTTTATTATAGCCAATTCAATTAAGATACAACAAATTATTACCATAAATAATTTGAACAACATTATCGATTACTAGAAAGGTTTCGAATGTTTTTTGCGAACACACCACGCGAAGCAAATCGGTGTATCGAATCCGATTTCGGAATCGAATTATAAATAATCGAAATTAAATGCTGTCTGATTGAAAACGATTGGAACGTAATAATTTCATTTTATTTGACATTTTGCAACCTTTATTACATTATGTATAAGATTAGAAAACTTGGTTGGTGACATTCTACAGGAAAATCAAGAGAAAACTTATTTAAAGATGTACATATGTGATATAATCATTATTAATGATTGGATATTGGCTCTCCCTAAGTTGGAAAATATATATTTTCACAACACATACACTCTGATAAAAACAGTATATTAAAACAAAGAATAAAACGTATTATACTATCACGTTATAGTGTCATTAGCAGTAATTATAGTTAGAAGAATAAATACATACATACACATCAGGCCAGATTTCCTGTTAAAGAATAAATGTTACGTAACATATGATATTAAAAAAAATAATGTAAACCGCAGAGTGCAAAATAATCACTTTAGAGAATTAAGACAGTTTTCAAAACATGTGAAACTTTTTACACTTTTGACACAATACAAAATAATTTACTGATATTCATATACATCGAGCAAAAACAGCTATTTACATCCACACAAATACCAAACTAGCAAAAGGCCCAATATTCTTAATAGGTATTCAGACCGTGAAATATGCACCAATTCAGAGTTCGATAACTATTAAATAATGGGTGATCTTTGTTACACTAAAGTCGTAATTTTCCACTCTATTAAAAATTGTGAAATTGGTCAACTAGTTGGAACTATGGGTTTGCTTATCTTTTACTGGATGGTACGTAATAATAGCGTACGTAATATTAACATACACATATGTACATTCACGTCTTGTAATCTCTTTCAGGGTAAACATAACTTCGAAAATTTTGTATCTCCTAGGTCACTTTTTAGCATAAATATTGAGGTTGTGCCTTACACTTCTTAGCAAAAGTATACGGAACTTTATTGACAAGTTGCTAGCCCATCACCCAATTCATTCAATCTACCCCTAGTCCCTTAGTCGCCTCCTACGACATTCCGGGAAGAACGGCAGCGCGTTAGCATTCTTTTTACGTCCCAGTCTAGGTTGGTTTGAGAGCCTTGAGTTAATATAGCATAATTTATATCTCTGACTTTCCATTCATTCAAAAATCTATAACAACCTGTAGTATATGTATCTAAAACTTGACCACAACAAACAAACTTCTATTACGACCAACAGCCGCATACTATATTCACAGCGCGTGCTATCGAGCCTTTGGAAACTAAAACTAATTGGAAACCATGGCAGGTCGCACATGCTTATCAAAATCGTATCGAGGAATAAGTTTCCGATGTAATACCGTGAAACTTTATTGTGGAGCCGATTAATCGTTAAGTGTGAGTGCATTGACACTTTACGTACGTATATAAGCTCGGTGGTTTTCTAAATTATATTTAGCAAATACTACACTATCGTAAATTTAGCATTATTAGTGATATTAACTAATTTTTCAATCAAAACAACTAATTAGAACTACCAGTTTTAAAAAAAAAATAAAATCTCTTGATACTGAAATTAGATACTTACATTCTATTATTACTTGTTATTAGGATTCGTGTTTTATGTTCTTCAAATTTATATGTATGTATTTGTTTGAACAGTTTTTTTGACAACCTCCTTAATTAATATTTATCTTTCTTCATTTCATTTCGTCATATTTATATGTAAACAATACAAGTATGTATGTTTACTAGAATCGGGAAACATAGATACTTATGACATATGTAGAAAACCAAGCATATGTATAGTTTTAATATTTATTGAAACAAATATCAAAATTTACACCAAAATACTAAATTATATACCATAATAATAAAATCCCAATCCAAACTAACCTGACCATATTTTTCGGAAAAAAAATCAGCATTTTCTTATCTACCCATACTCTTTAATTATTTTTATCTAACCATACCCTCGTCTCCAGGTTTCTCGTCCGTGATACCTGGCTACCCTCGCTACACCATGTTTGGGGACAGGCGCCACGGAGTCTACAACCTGAGGATAGTCAACGTGACCTTGGATGATGATGCAGAATTCCAGTGCCAGGTCGGACCCGCTCAGATGCATAAGGTCATAAGAGCCAACGCCTCGCTTACTGTTATTGGTGAGTCTTATGTCTATTTGCTTTAGTATCATAATGTTCACTGTTCTTCACGGCGATAAAATCATAATTGTTACGTTTATAATTAAAATAAATAAACTAAAGGATATAGCTTGTGCATGTTATTGTCGCAACAGGGTATGTTTCGTTTTGTACCATACTCAATGCTGGTATTATGTAAGAACTCCAAAAGGGTAATGCTGATAAAAAGACAAACAAAATATACATATAAATACGATATTGTTTAAAAATAGTTTCAATAATATAATGTATATATTAAATTACATTATTGTATTTTGAATTAGTGGAAAAATTCTTATCCAAGAACAAAAATATCTAATTCTGAAACAGTACATGAAAAATTATACTGAATAATAAGATCATAATGTAATGTTTTTTTCAATGACTTTAATTAACTTTAACTGTATCGACGAAAAGCTATTATATCTACAATTATTTTAATAAAGAAATAATTTTATCGTATTTCAAAGAATCAGAACTAAATAAAATTGCATTTTATTAATCCTCTGTAACAAATAGAACATTCAATTTATCATAAAAACCAGGAAATACATTTAATTTACGACATAATTACCCAATTGCATATTGCAAGAAAAAAACATAGTAAAAAAGTAATATTTTCATTTCCTATCCATATTAAATGAATGTCGTAAATATAAAGTAAATACAGAAACTCACTCAGGGTTTTTACGACCTCATAAAAGGGACATCAAGTTAGAAAAATAATATTACCTTGGGGGTAAAACACGAAAATCTTGTAGAGCGGGTAGGAGGCAAATAAATCTGTTATTTTGCGGGTAGTTGGAAATTATTAGTAAACTAGAGAGCTTTGTTCATTGTTAGCAAGGGCATGATATAAATACGTGTAATGTTATATATAATATAAAAAATAAATGATTAAACACTTAGACTTAGTTAAGTGCATAACCTAAAGACTAAAATAATAAAATGATCTCTAAGTTAAAAGAAAAGAGTACGTTTAAACTACCATATTATTATTACTTCTTCAAATTTATATACCAGTTATATATGTATCAGAACAGAATAGCCCTTTATAGATACACATACATGAAGATATATTAACGACTCCATATCCGTAATGTAATAGGCAGAGACTATTGATCGCCAGCTTGAATGGGTGACAAATCTCTCTTGCTTCACTCACACCCATTAATATTCTCATACAACCTCTTCTGTTCTTCACGCTACGCTACCGCCTTGAGAAAAACCTCTCTATAAACTATAGTATTCATATAATCATTAACTATTTATTTACTAACTCTTTGAAAGATTACCATCCCCCGGCATTTACCAACAAAAGCATCACGAAATCCCCGACTCATGCTTCGTTTTTCAAAGACGCCCAAATTTCATCGCTAAGGTTTAACCCTTTCGCCGTTAGGGGTCGTTTTGACCCCTGCCCCGTAATAAGGGGTCAGGGAGGCCGGTTGTAAAAGGCTTAGTTTTAGTGCGGGGTCTAGAATGTCAATACTAATATCTAGAATTATTCCGCCCGTCCAATAAAAAAAGGTTTCGTGAAAAAGGTTGAAATGGGATTAGTTAAGTGAAATTGTCAATATGACATTAATGTCAGTCAATATTTGAATGTTGGTTTAAATTGTAAATACGGTGATGTAGCGTGTGGTTAAATAATCGATAGTTTAATATTGATAATAGTAATTTAGTTAAGTTTTTACTATAAAAGTTAGAGCATTATATTTTTAACCGTTTTAGATATTAGATAAAAAGAAATAGGTTTCCTAATTTAGTCTTTATAAATAAGAAAATAAGTCTTTTCTCTTTTGTTATTGTAGTATTTACTTCACCCAATAATAACTACACGTAAATTTACAATCGTTTACTACTATAATTATCGAGTTACATTCTTTAGCATTATCTTTCTTAAACTATACATACATACATGTAACCAATATCTCTTAAATCAAATACCTAAAAAACTAACACAAACATCGATACAGCATCCCAACCCTAGCTTGAACGAAAGCAATAACACCCAACTAGTTTACGACAGTCGACCAAAACATTCAAATAACTTTTTACTTGCCCTGCCCTATCTTAATACTACCTCATACAGCCTTTAATAATAACAATAATAAAACTCAAACCCTCCTAGATATATACATATACGCCTGATTCTCTGTAGAAGGGTGGGCAGAGACCACGGAGCCCCATTTGTCTCGATCCTGACTGACCACTTTCGCTTCATTGACACTCATACACACTCGGCGGTTATAGGTACTTCTACAGTCACCCTTTTTCAATATGTCGTCTAATATTAATATCTAGATAGATATAATTGGGTTGTCTACCTTTTTAGGTGACCAGAAGAGTGAAAACATATTATTTCATCGTTTAGTTTCAATATTAGTAATGGAGTTGTGATAGTTTTAATGTGATATATATAAGGTGATAGATTGCTAGCCCATCACCCAATAGATTTGATTGACCGAATCACTTAGTTACCTTCTAATACAAATCGGAAAGAAAAACAGCTAGTTATTACTCTATTTACATTCCAAACTCATCTTGTGTCTGCATAAAAACATAGCAATACACACAAAAATACGTTGATTTCCTTAAATGAGTTTTAATTAACCCCAATTTGCAAAATATCACTACATAGTATAAAACAAAGTAGCTTTCTATGTCCCTTTGTATGCTTAAATTTTTGAAACAGCGCAACGGATTTTGATGCGTTTTTTTAATAGATAGAGTGATTCAAGAGGAAGGTTTATATGTATAATAACATCCATTAAATAGTGGAGTAGGCTATATATTTTATACCCGTGTGTAGTAGTATTAATATACATATAGTATAAAATTCTTCTAAGCATATACACACAACATTTTGATTACCTTAATTCAATTTTGATCCACCCAAATCCGCTTAACAAACATAACTTTGAATTCCGGATTCAGGCTAATGTAATTCCCGGCAAAAAGGCAAGAAGGCATCCTATAAATCGATCTGCCCGGGTTAGTTAATCCATCGCCCAGTGTGGGTTAGCCCCATTAATCCCAATTTAAGGGTCGGTTAATTAGCCGTGAAATTATAACGATTCCTACCCTGTGTTAGTAAGATGACCCGAATTTAAATGGCGGTTATGGGTCGCTGGACTTCAGTTGTGTTGAATATATTAATTTGTTTCGAGTGTAGTTAAGTGTAGGTATTATTGTTAGGTATAAGAGATATCGGAAAAATGATTACAGATTCTAAAAGTAGATGGATCCATATATTTAAAATAAAAATATTATTTAGAAGTATCCAAAAAAAGGATTGAAATAATTACAAAGATACAGTAAACGGTAATACCTATATATTTGTGTATATAAATATTTAAAATATTATTTAGATGTACATAAAAAACTGTTTCGATGTGATTCCATACAACATTATCTATGGGATAATATTAGGTGTGATTAAAAGGGCAATATTTATGTACATAAGTTATAAGATAACTTTATTTTATGTTATATTATATACTTAGTTATGTACTAAGAAATGTACTATAAAAATAATAATATTTTGGAACACTACACACCAATTTTACTAGTCTTTTGATAAGTTAAAAATTTCCATACATACACATCATGCCTGATTCCCTGTTGGGGATAGGCAGAGATCACGGATCCCCATCTGTCCCGATCCTGACAAATCACTATCGCTTAATTGACTCTCATACACCTTATACACACTCGGCGGTTATAGGTACTTGTACCTGTAGCATGGGCTGCCTTTTTTGGCGTACAAAAGAAATTCGATCAAAACCAAAATAACTTAAATTTTCACCTAACAATAGTATTACATTGTCGCTATTAACTATTTATTTCAAATCACAATGTTACTAAGTGAGTACGGTTTAATGGAATCCATTGGACGATAGGCTAACAACCTGTCACCAATATTCTATATCAGTAGCATTAAAGCCTGGTATTTAGGAGTTATTAATGTTTCAATTATTATACATTATCCTAGTTTCTCAACATACATGTACATTAACGTCCTTTAATCCCATTCAAAATGGACAGAAATACAAAGACAAAGAAACTTTATTGTGTCACATGCGTAAATAGGGTGTACAATTATTACTTAGTATCAGCATGGGCTGCCTCTCCTGGCGTACAATATTGTATTTCGATTAAAACCAAAATAACTTAAATTTTCACTTAACAAAGTATTACTTTAACGCTATTAACTATTTATTTCTAATTGCAATATTATTAAACTCCTTCATTCTTATTATTACATCACCTATTACAGTTATTTAATCAAATTAACATTTTTATAATTTTGTTTCTATACATTGGAGGTATAATATCTCTTACGTCACTTCTTAGCATCGAAAACAAAAAAAAACAAATCCTTTTTTATTTACAATGATTGACAAATACAGCTTAAGTTTACATACCTACATTAAAGTTATCCCAACTCCAAACCGAATAAACAAACTAACACGATTCCAATCCCTTCCGGTTCCTATAACTACCTCCTTTGCAAGTTACGCAAAAGGGTCACATAATATAGCCCACATAAGCTCCAGATATGTATCGGTGGAAAGCCATTTTTATATGCAAATATTTGGCCACGTTACCCTAAATTTATTTCGTCACCTTCCCGAAATACAGTGGCAGAAAGCTCGCTCCGAGAAATGTGTAATAGATAGGTTTTTTGTTTTCAGTGGTGATAGATACATTTTTGTTACCAATTTAGTATATGTTAAGGTTTTGCAGTTTATAATTATCTGGTGTAATGTGTAATTTCATTTTCTATTTCACTATTATTGGTGTTCGATTCATTATGAACTTTCAGATTTACTAGAATATGCGTAAATGTACGTAATATAGAACTAGCAATATTATTAGTCTTTATCCCCAAAATTTTTCACCATATCTGTATCTATTATTGTTGATGATTCGCAAACTTCAGAATTTTCCACTACTACTGTACCTATTCTTTTCACAACAAAACGAAACATCTTCTAAAACTTTCCCTACAAAAACCCAATCCCTTATTCCCACCCTAAGCTTTCCTTCTGCCTGCCTTCACCCTTTGACCTGACCACGCAAAATGGTGAGGCACTCGATAAAAGTTGGATTCCTTTGTATTTGCTCAGGGACTGATTTCCCCCGAGATCCCCAAAGATTATTCGGCGTGAATAAGCCTGGAAATTACATTATTTATTTATCGGTTCTCCCTTTAAATGAATAAACACCTTTATGCTAAGAGATTTTGTGTATAATGGTGGAAATTTCGAGAATGATTGGATTGTGCCAATGATTTAAGAGGTCTTTTTAATAGGGTATAATTTGGCTTGGGGATTTGATGGAATTGTAAATGGAGAATGATTGATTAATAATTTAGAGTTTTGTTTAAGTTATTGTCTAATTTATGAGTATATTCAATGTACGTATGTAAATATAGACACATATATGATCGTTTATCTCATAAACTTCACATGCAGTATAAAAAATATATAATTCTCAAAGCGAATGTATGTAGCGTAAAGAAAAGAAGAGCTTAAATAAAACAGATACTCAATGTGAGAGCGGCTAAATATATTTGTCAGGATCATTCAAGGTGACAATCAATAGTCTCTGCCTATCCTTTTAGGACAAAGAAGTAAACACGTAAATATATACATATACATTCACGTCCTTTAATCCCTTTCGAAGTACCCAACCACGCAGATATAATATCTCCTGCCACTTTATAGTATGAAACTTAAATATATGTATGTATGTGTGCTACCCTATTAATGACTACCACAATACAAACACCAATTCCACACAATCCAACTTATTCGACGCCAAGTGCGAAAGTGGCGTCGACTGAGCATTATTCAAAAGGACCCAATAGCAGGCTCTGCTAGCTTCTTGGATAACTTGTAAAACTTGCGACTGCTAGTTGAAAGAGCGCCGGACTTGTGCTTCGACAGGTTACAAGATTTTGGTAGAATAATGATAATAGAAAGCGTTTATTTACAGCCAAAAAACCATACACAATAAAACACAAAATACGTTATTTAAGGAAACTTGTAGCAATATTATTAAGTACTCGTTAACACGTATAATTATTAACAAGACTAAAATATAAAAAAAGTTGTCATAAATATATTCACACGTAGCATTTTCGGTGATTTTGGTTCATATAATTTATGGAGCGGCAGGGTTGCTATTATCATCAATATTCTTTTATATGAATAACACAAAAAATTTATAGTTTTACCACCCCTTTAGTAAAAATGGACATTAGTATATGTATGCATAGACACAAATCTTCAAATTTCACAATGCATTATTTTTAATTTATCTTTGCAATTATTTTCCAAACCACGTCGAAGCACAACCCCCCCTTTCTCATAAGTCGAAACTTTTCGCCTTGCAACTTTCGTTTGTAATGAGACAACTACAATTTGCCAGCTCAACACTGACCAAGTTCATTGAGACGCCACCCCATACTGTTTATTAGGGAACAGAGCTCTTCATAAGTTGGTTATTAAATTCCGTTTCATTTTAATTATTTTGATATAATACGCAATGTTGAAGTATTTTTATAATTTGCTCAAGTGTAATGAAGCCACGATACTGGATATTCAGCCTGTATTAATAAGGTACATACATACATACATATCACGCCCACTTTACAAACGGGTAGGCAGAGATCACGGATGCCCATTTATGCCGATCCTGACAAACTACTTTCGCTTAATTGACATTCATAGACCTCATACACACTCGGTAGTTATAGGTAATTCTAACGTCACTTTTTTAGAATATTTCTTCTACTAATAAGGTACATTATTACAAAAACTTCAAAAGTATCTATATTCAAGTAGATCGCTTATATAGTTCTTACTATGACATATAGTTTGTCTATCACCCTTAGAAAATTCTGGCTATTGCCTATACAGAGAGAAAGGCTAATTTCTCTTGCTAAAATATACTGATATATACTCTGTAAAACTAAACACCCCAAAACGAATTACAGTCGCAATCATAATGTAAATTAATTAGATTCTATTAAACAGGTAATGTTTTAACTGACAATAGACTTAGTTCAATGTATGATAGTGTATTTATCACACTATTGTTAAACACTGAATAATAGATACAATATAATACCTATTCAATTTTGGTGCAATATTCCAACATGAATATTGCACATTAATACTAATCTGGGACGTAAAAAGAATGCTAACTAGCTGCCGTTCTTCCCGGCATGTCGTAGGAGGCGACTAAGGGACTAGGGTGAAATTGAATCTATTGGGCGATGGACTAACAAACTGTTATTCAATTATGATATCGCATCTACAAAATTCATGCTAAAAAGTGACCTAGGAGATATTATATCTCCAAAGTTCTGCTATACTAACGTCCTTTTATTCCTTTTGGAGTGGACAGAACCTCGCATATACGATGATTTTTCCCATGTTACTTATTAGCATGAATATTGGGGTTGCGATGTCATAATGGAACATTGGTGACAGGTTATCGCTAAAGAGATTTCATTTACCCCTAGTCCCTTAGTCGCTACGACATGCCGGGAAGAACGGCAGCTAGTTAGCATTTTTGTACCAGACTAGACACAGGAAAGGCAGTTAGTTACCAGAATCAATTTGTGATCAGTTATATGAAATTTCTAGATATCATCGCCGCTTGAGAACTATTCCCACTAGAACAATTGCGCGATTGTTCTCAGGAAAATGGATTCAAAAAATGGGAACAGTCATTCTCTCACGTGACTGTTATTCCTTTGCTTAACTGTTCATGTGGGTGACTGTTAGTACTAGCTAGTTTGGGACTAAATTTGAGACTATGTAGCTGCCTTTCCACTGTTGTGAATGTTAGAGGCGGCCTGGCGAATACCCTTAAGTAAATCAGTCTTTTTCTAGATGTGAATAGGATACCTAAATAAGTTTGTAATAGCCAATAGTTAGTACCTGTACACATTTCACTAAATCTTGTTTTATTAGATACTCGTTAGATTTAAATCTCTTTATAATTAAAATGGTCTTAGAAGTGACTCAGAGATATAACTAGGAGTTATATTTAGTTAATTACATAATGTAGAAAACATCCAAAGAATTTTTACCAAAATTCTACCCTCTTAAATTCTTATGAAAATCAAACAACAACAACTGTACCATCTTAGCAGCTAATACCACAAATCCAGATCCCCAACCCGCAGATTCCATCTCATATTCCGCAGAATATCGTACTTAAACATGTATATAGATAAGGCGAACATAATATAAAAAGGAGCATGCATAAACTTAAATAAGCAGCCGAGATGCTAAGAAAACATAAATAGGAGAATATGAAGGGGTACTGTGGTTAGTCGATCGAGTTTTTATATGTAGATATACGTATGTATTTATGACATTAATCCTGCAAAGGATAGATAGTATGATAGGTGACAAATAACGTTTCGTCTCTTATAGTTTATGGACGAATTTGGTGAAATTACGACAAATAGTAGATACTTATCGAATTAAATTATCTTTGCTCATAAATTGATATAATTTAAATAAGTTATAATGTTATTTGGAATTAAAAAGGAGAATTTTATTCTTAAGGCAGAAATATGTAACAAGAAGAACATGATAAATAATAAATATTAAATGAAGTGATCTGTATGGGGCAAAAGAGATTCGTTAGATTCATTCAAGTTGACAATCAACACTTCTATCTATTCTCTTCTTACATTGATATATGGAGGCGAAAATATAATGAACTATGTATAATCTTGTCTGTGTCTGCATTTCTCTGCTATTTCTAGTATTTAAACGAATATTAAAATTACGTAATTTTACACCATTATATTACCCTCCCAATCTAAACCTAACCATTGATTTGCGTACTTACATATCTTTAGTGTAAATTTCATTAATTTTGATGTGTATTTTCCATACTATAATCTCGTTTCTTTAACACGATCGAGTGACAATAGCACCCCTCCACTTGTACATTTATGCCGCTGCCATTTTGAATTCTTCGCTCGCTTCCTAAGCATGTTGCTTATATTGCATTTTTATTTGAAACACATACGCGATTGCCACTTGGCGTATCTAGTACTAAATATTTGAAAATAACTTCTTTACATATAATAGTCAAATGGTAATAAATCCTCTTCAGAGAGGAAGGCTTGACTTGTAGGTATTTTATGATATGACATCAGACGATTCTATATTATAGATTTGACTCTAGTAATGACTATCTTTAAAAGTACAGAGTATATATTATGACTCTATTGAACCTTATTTAGAATAGTCAATTCTTTTCGTAACTACTGGTGTATCATGTTACCATATCGAGGCACTGACTATTGCCTGTTCTAATAAATAGGCAGTATTCCTTCACCTTTTTTAAATTAACTTACAAGTCATCACCAATTCTTTTTTTTTTTAAATCTTCTTTATATTATAATATTCGAATACGCATATGTAATTAAATATATTTAAAGTTAGAGCTAGTTCTTTATGTATCAACCCTAATAACCTAATCAGACTAGACTTCTTTTTAAACTCCAACCTAGTCTTTTTACTAGGAAAGCTTTCATCCCCTGATTTCCCTAAGGAATAGGATACCTAACTTAGCCTAGGTCATAGAAAAATTTAGGTATTTCGCTCTAGACACTTTTATAATAGGTAATCGGGGGTCTTTAGTTAGTCCTGTGTTAGTTGGAACGTATATAGAATGCTAACTAGCTACCTTTCGTTCCGGTATGTTGGAGGAGGTTATTTAGGGATTAGGGGTCAAAGAATCTATTAGGTAGTAGTTTAGTTGATCGAGAAGTTATTTTATTTCAATGAAAATCCTTTTATTCAAAAAAAGGATCATAAAATCACTTATTGAAAGAAAAAAAAGTATTTTTTTATCAAAAAATTGGTTATTAGCATAAATTAATTCCTAAAATTAATCAAATTTGATTAATAAAACTAATGCTTGATAAAAATTTTGTTTTCGAATTTTCGTCTATCCTCACAATTATGTTGAGACGTGAGTTTATTGTATATGTTAAAGGTAACAATTGATTGAACTTTCCTATGGGTTAAAAAGTCCCTTAGTTTTTATACTTTTATAAATATATCACTACATAGTATAAAACAAAGTCGCTTTCTTTGTCCCTTTGTATGCTTAAATCTTTGAAAGTACGCAACGGATTTTGATGCAGTTTTTTGTAATAGATAGAGCGATTCAAGAGGAAGGTTTATATGTATAATAACATCCATTAAATAGTGGAGTAGGCTATATTTTATACCCGTGCGAAGCCGGCGCGGGTCGCTAGTATACGTATATTCAAGAACCAAACTAGAAAGTCAATTTAAAAGCACCTAAAACAGACATTCTGTTCTCGATAGTAAACTTCTGTTTATAGGGGGTTGTGTATAAAAAAATAAGCTACCCGGGAGGTAAACATTAACGACACCGAGCGACTGTCCACCCTAAACAAGGAAAGTCGTAAAACGCCCAATAAAATTTCACAAGTCTCTCGGGAAAAAACAAAGATTAAAATCGCGATAAAAAGCGTTACGATTTTACGTCGCGTTCGAACGAAACGAGAATGGAATCTTTGATTAGGTGGATCTCTTTTTGAAATAGCGCCTAGGAACATGTATGAGACATAAGAGCTAATACTAATAGGAAATATACATACATACATACACATCACGCCAAAGATCACGGATCCCCATTTGTCTCGAACCTACCAGACCACTTTCCTTTCAATGACACTCATACATCTTCTCATACACTCTCGGCGGTTATAGGTACTCCTAACGTCACTCTTTTTCAATATAGCGTCTATCTGACTGTTATGTCTTATTGGTCCGGCCCCTATGTAACCGCCCTTCCACTTCGCTCATATATATTCCTTTTGTCAATCTGCTATCATTCATCCGCATATCTTATGTAATTATGTTCATTTTGGGATAAATAACCTCGATGACATTTATTTAATCTCTTTACATAATTTTCTGTATTATAATCAGATGAAATATTAATACTAAATAACTAGCCCATCATCCAATAAATTGATTGATCTCTAGTTCCTTATTAATTTAACGATATACCAGAATCTAACTTACTTATCCTTAAATTTACATCTTACATTTACAAAACTTTCTACCTCCAATTTCAAAAATTCCTTTCCATATAATCTAAACTCCGATACTCAAAGTTTCATTACTATAAGGGCCTTTTAGGCAACTTTAAAAATAGAAGCCAAGTCCCAATTACAAGGAGAAAAGGTATTTCCCTTCGGAGCGAACTAAATGACATTTGAGAGCTCTCAAGCATAGTGGCCTTTACCTGCCACCCTGATTCCTTAACGCCGCTTAAACCCGACTTGTAATGTTGGTATAGAAATGCTAAGGAGCTGGTTTTATGTTTGGATATTTTAAGTTTCATTTTGTATAATTTTATTTATTTAATATATCGGTTTTGAGATAAGGGTTCGTGTAAGCAGCGGTTTTAATATGTGAAGTTTTTTTAATGTGTATGTTGTTTGATGGAGTATTATTAAATTAGTCCGGACTGTAAATATAATGTTAATTTGGCGATTCTCGTGACTAGATTATGTATAAATGGTTGAGCGAAATTACCGTTATAGAATTTGCAAGATTTCAAAGACTTTGTAATAAGTAATAACTTTGTGTTTTCGTGGTTTGAACATTGTCTTGATCAATAGAGGATAGTACATTTCGTAATTATAACTAACAGACTTGAGGACATTAGATGACAGGTTTCTAGTCCTACCCATGTCTTATACTTACATCAAATCCTTTGATGACAAGCCGAGAAATAGAGCAGCTATTAGCATTCTATTTTCATTGAAAATAAGAGATAGTTCAGACTAAGTTCCGTTTATGAATAAGGCGTTTACAGTTAAATGTATTCCCAATTGATTTATTCGCATCTTGTGATACAAGATTTACATTATTTACAGCTGAGTACAGATTTTCGAGATTAAAGCTATGGATTTCTTTTACAGTTTACGTGTAGTATTAAGTACATATAATATTACAGTTCAATATACATGTGTTTGGATTGAAATATACACAATAGTTACCTTTTACGATCATTTAAAGGAAATATTACCGGTGAAGTGAAAGTTTTTCGAAACAAAAAAGGAACCTCTGATTTCTACTTACCCCTCTGTAACTAAACAAGCGTAACTTGTCTGTATCTATTTATTCAGTAGATAGGCACTTGATTACCCGCTTTTCAAGTACCATATCCACACAAAATGATATTCATTATAACACGCTACGTAAATATTCACGCCCCAACATTCCGAATAAATAAATGACGAAAGATTCCATGCGAGCTTGTTTTAATATTAACCCCAATACAATGAAAGAGCGACCCGACTCAAAAAGCAGAGGGAAATAATAAAAATAACAATATATAATAAAATTTGGCGGCGAAAATTAGATTTGGAAACATCTAGCGATTTTTCCTTAACACGTTGGTACAGGGGGCGTGTACTTAATTTGTTCCGTCCCTTGCTTACACGTTGATTTTGTGTGTAGCCATCTCTTTCGCTTTTTCATATCTGGCGTACGCAAGATGCCGTATACAGGCAAAAATATGTTTGGTTTGTGACTTTTATTAGGATTGGCCTATTTAAGATTTGCCTTTTTTTTGTGAAAGTGGATCGATTTTTTGTAGGTTGTATCTAAGATTCTTTCGTAGTGTTATGTTATGGGAAGTCATTAGAATGTTATCAACTGCTATAGGTAGTCCTATAGTACACTTTACCAACTTTTCTACACGTAAGGGTAGGAAAATATAAGATAAGGTATCACGGGGCCATATTATTATTATTATAAACAATTTTCATTTTAATTGGTACATGTATCCTAAACATAGCTGGCGGTTAAAGAAACTTAAATTCAATTTCCAAAAAGAAACATCTAAAATTTATGAGACTTTTTATTTATTATTCTTTCCAAATATGAAAGTAATTTATATGTACATGTAAGCTAACAAATAAACAACTTATTTTACTCTGTATACGCTGTTCTAACACCGCATTTCGACAACATCAAAACCAAATTAACCAGACCCGCCCTGCCTAACCAATTCCATACTAAACAGCTCTTAATAAATTAGTCATAACCTACAAAACGCACGTCAAGCGTGACACAAAACGAAAATCATCCCAGGGAATACTCTCGACATTTTCTAATTTGCTACCCCTGACGAGCAATTTCAGTACGTGTTCAGGGCCCTTACTCCACTAATTAACTTTGACAACCACTCAACTGCGAGGCTATAGCGATAAATCTGCATCTCGGCCGTAAAAGTGGTACTCTGCTAATATTTTGACAGCCAGAATAGCGCCATAATAGCGAGTCAATGGCACTTCAGTGGCCACACACAAAGTACAGAAATTATTGTCTATGGATTACAACAATTTAAAAAACTGTTTGCACTGCTATGCAGCAATGTCAATTAATGCATATTGATTTAGCAGTTAAAAGTTTTAAGTTTATAACGTAAACGTAACTAAAAACGTAACTGAAAAAATATTTTATGTTTTTAATTGAAACTAAAACTACTAACTGAGTGTGTGAGTGTACACTAGATATTGACCATAGACAAAAATAGCTGTCAAAACAATAGTAGAGTACCAAAATGAAGGCTATTGAACTAATATTGAGGCACGTTTGATTAGTTGTATTTCGATAGCGCTTCAGTGGCCAAAATTTGTTAGTGGAGTGCGAAAAGTGTCAAATTACGGCCATTGAACTGCCACAATGTCGACACTGAAGTAATATTGTGGCCAATATGAATTAGTGGAGTAAGGGCCCAGATGAAATAAAACAGCTGTTCGTATGAATGACATCATATTTTATAAGGCGAATGAAAAAGGGCGTTTTCTTTTAGGCAGCGAAGGTTTTATGAAATTAGAACTGGGCATTAGCTTACAGTCACACAATTTGTCTGGCAACGTAAATTCACAGGCGTTCTGTTTTGTTTCTCATATTCTTTTTTTAAATGTAGCTATGTTTTTGTTTTAGTATGCCAATATTTGCTTTTCATTCTGCTTGTGGTAGGATTAAAATATTGGGGCTAAATGGAATCTGTTTAGATATGTTTATTTTGATAACTCAATCTGATTATTATTAAACTAACTGACAAGAGAAAAGCACTGTATTGAAATCTATACACTAAACAATTCCTGTTAGGTACTTAAGTTAACACTAATTAATAACTGTAATAAAACGTTATAAATGAAATAAGATACGACTAACTACACATATAGACAAACGAAGGCTTTAATTAATAAAACACAGAACAAAATAACATGTAGCATATTAAAAAACAACAATATTTTTTGACGCATCACTCATACAATTTCCCAGCCATATATTCGCTACAAATACGCTACAAAATGCAAAAAGCACATCGTTGTCGCAATATATCAGAGGCGAGATCAACGGGGATCCAAAATGTCCCAACGTTGGATCCGGGATTAAAATACCGGCACGCGGTCGCCAATGGTGGGCCAACGTTGCACGGAATAGGGTACTAGAGCCAACGGTTTGGTGGATTTTGAGATGTTGGGATTTTGGTTTATCAATGTTGAATTGAAAGTGTGATAAAGAGAAGGTTAGGTTAGTTTTAAGTAGTATTGGTATTATGTCCTTAATGAATTGTATCATGTATGTACCTATACATAAATTCACGTCATCCAATCCATTTCGGGTTGGACAGCACCTTGGAGACGATAATATCTCCAATCCTTTTTAGTATGAATATTAGGGTTATGTTGTATATGGAACATGTTAAATAATATTAACGTTTTCATACAATATTTTCTCTCAAAACTGTATTCCACAATTAAAATGAAAACTACGAACACAGACCATTTTGTTCCTACGTTTTTAACTTCCCAAAAATGCTGTGTAAAAGTTACAAAACCCGAAACTTATATCTGTGTTGTGTGTATGAAACTTGTGTGTATGTGTGATACAAACATACATTCCGCAAAAGATTAAACAGAAAACAGAGGACAAAATACAAAACACGGTGGTGAAAAAATTCTCTATGAATTTTGCATATTCACGTTACGATGAATTCTTTCGGTTTGGATTTCGAATATAGACAATAATCCTATGTAAGTTTTATATTTATTATTTTAAAGGCTTCAAATTTATTTAGATAAAATCAACAACAAACAATACTGAAGAATAGGTAACATTTTTTGGGGTATTTCCTTGTTAATCTGATAGTCAGTACTCAATGTGTCAGGTGGTAAACCGTGTCACTATTTTCAAGCACTGACTATTACCTGTTCCAAGTAAAAGATAGGTTTTCTCACGATTACTTTTCCCTCAATGTATTATGGCGGCTATGTATCATAGAAAGGCAAACTCGGTAAACGTAGTGTAGGACGCCCCCTGCTAGATGGACTGAAAAAGGTCGCTGGTAGTGGTTGACTGAGGGCCACGAGAGATCGTGTTTTGTGGCGTACCCTTAGGGAGGCTTACGTCCAGCAGTGGACTGACATAGACTGATTTATCCATTTATGTATTATACTTATCACTTCATTATGTGTATACTAAACATATGACTCTGAATTGACTTGAGGAGGTATATGAGTGTCAATAAAACGAGTTATTGTCAATATACGGACAGATAGAGATCCATAATCTCTGCCTACCCCTCTACAGGGAAACGCACGTGAAGTATACATATCTACTACCCTGACTACCACAGCGTTTCACGCTAACACTTGAGCGTTAAAAAGTCGCATTCCACCAACTTTTTCTGCGAACCCTACCGCAAATTCCACTCGAAATAAGCAAGGGGAATTTTTTAAATACACCGCTGTTTTCCCTACGGTACCCTAGAGGCTTTCCTAAATACAGCCTCTGTACATACCTATCTGTTTTAGAGGGGTGAGGTAATCAGCTAAAAGATGAGGGTTGTTTATATATACATGTATATTTAAGGCTTTAAATCCCGTTAGGGTTGGATAGAAACCTTCGAGACATAATGTTATCAGGTTAACTATATCATTATTTTGTGGTGGTGATTTAAGATGGCAATAATTTTGGTATTTAATGCAGGTGATAGATTATTTAATAGAATGGCAAATGTTTATAGTATGTCGTAGGAGGCGACTAAGGGACTGAGTTAAAATATACACCTGTCACAAATATTTCATATCAATGTCATGACAACCCCAATAATCATGCTACGAATAAACGACTTATCAAACTCCAATGTTTTATCCATCCCAAAAGTATATACCTACATATACATCACGGGTTTTTCCTTGAGGGGTAGGCAGAGATCACGGATCCCCATTTGTCCCGATCCTGACAGCCCACTTTCGCTTCATTGACATTCATACATCTTCTCTTACACTCATACATAGACTGTTATGTGTCTTATTGTTAGAAGTATATAAGTATACTAGCGACCCGCTCCGGCTTCGCACTTCTGGCTATTTAATGGATGTTATTATACATATAAACCTTCATCTATAATCACTCTATCTATTAAAAAAAACCGCATCAAAATCCGTTGCGTAGTTTCAAAAATTTAAGCATACAAAGTGACATAGGGACAGAGAAAGCGACTTTGTTTTATACTATGTAGTGATATATGTATGTAAGGTTTATAATAAAAACCTCCTTCACACACCTACCTTAAAAGCACACTTGACAACGTAAAAAGTGACAAGAGGCTTCTTGAGAGAACTTGAGTTAGCAAAAGGATTCTTCTCTCTTTTGTTCCTAGGTTTTTGTAAAGCCTAGGACTTTTGAGACATAAAAGGACACTTAGGTATTTAGGCCTTGAACTTTGAAGGATGAATTAATTGGATTCTTTCGTGAGAAATAAGATTTAGGGCAAAATTATTGTAGAACTAGAAATAGTTTTCGTTTAGCAATAAGTTAGAAATCAGTTATTAAATAATCTATTATAGACAAAAAAGACAAACGCGTTCACGATCTTTAACCCATTCGGGGTCCATTTCCGCAATCGCGGATATACTAATTCTATGGCTACCTCGAACTCACCTGTTGACCAGATAGTTAGTACTCAATGTGACAGATGGAAAGCCATGTCGCCATTAACAAGCACTAACTATTACCTGTTCGGGAACAGGTAGGTTTCCTCACGATGTTTTCCCTCACCGTTAGCGACTATAAATATGCACGTTAACAAAAGACATTTAAATTTCATTCATTCGTACATGCCAGAGCCGGGATTCGAATCTAGGACCACTGGCCTACAGGCGCTTTTACCGTTCTAGGTGTCAATGAATAGTCTCTGCCTATCCCGTTGGGAACGTAGAGGCGTGAATATATGTATGTATAATACCTACTAGTCTATTATTACTACACCTACTAAGTAGTGTAAGAAAGTGGCTATACAATGTCTTGTGAGCAAGGCGAAAGGGCTTTTCCTTTGTTCGCCTCTGCATGAAATCTACTTCACACGAGTGCAGTTCAAAAGACGCACTGTGGTTCCTAGTTTGGGATTTAGGAATGTAACTAGCTGGGAGAGTGTTGGTAGTGAGTTTATTTGGAGATAAGTAAGAGATTGTTACTTAAATGACACTATTGACCTACTCGTAGTTCTTAATTTAAAAGATGAATCGAGCAATTGTGAGTGTGTGTATGTTTATGTATATTAGTTATGCTAAAACAGCATGTCATTAACTCATTTTCATACAATTATGTACATTTTTATGTATCGTTATAAATATTTAAGCATGTAAGCCATTTGTATAATATTTATACTAATATCAGTATATACACTACCTTACTTAAATATAACCTAGCCTGACTACCTTTCCTTATTAAGGTATCACACTATCACTGATCTCAATCTTCCCTTTAAACCTAAGAAGACGTGATATTAATATAAGCGAAGATACTATAATACTGCGAAGACAAATGAGTAGCGATTCAATTTCCACGAAATTCTTCGCGTTCCACCTGCTAATAGAACCCGACTCTAATCAAAATAGTTTAACTCAACTGATAACTCAAGATGAGTTTAATTATTCCACGGCGTGAGTTTAGCTATTCCAAAACTCTAGTCTTAGTTAATTAGTTGTATTAAAAGGCTTGTTTATATGAGTCATATTTAATAATAATACAAACACATCACGCCTGATTCCCTGTAAAGGGATAGGCAGAGATCACGGATCCCCATTCGTCCCGATCCTGACAGACCACTTTCGCTTCATTGATACTTATACATCTTCTTATACACACTCGGCGGTTATAGGTACTTTAAACGTCACCCTTTTTTAATATAGCGTCTATCTGACTATCAGGAAATGATACTGTATAATTTATTTATAGTATTAAAGTATTGTAAATATTACCTTATCATGTTATGTACTTACATAAATAACATCAAGGCTAAAGCCAATTAGGGGTATTCACGAATTTAATACAATTAAAATCTTATAGTAGGCTAATTAAGTAAGATATGAAATAAAACTGAAAAATACCAAAGGTTTATGAAGTTAACGAAGTTTTGGCCGTAGAATGACTACCTTCGCAATTGCGGAGATGGACACCTGAACCTCTGACTACCCCGCAAGGATTTATGGTTGTGAACGCGTTTGTCTTTTGTCTTTGTTCATGAATTGTTTCAAAAGTCTGTACATCCTTTAGTGACTTGTAAATGTGATGTCAGTGAGGCTAAATTAATCAATATTAACTTGTAACATCTAAGATATAATATCGAACATTTGCAAAGTAATGAAATATTTGAGATATAAACTCATCTGATAGTTGGCAACTATTCCTATAATGGCTGCCTACATTGTTTACAAACAAATTTGGTTCATGTGACAATGTTATTAGGTGGAAATTTGAGTGTTGAGATTCCTCGGGGCTTTAGTTTTGGGCTAAATATGTAGATACCATGTATTATATTAATCTAGCATGTTTCTCTCAGACTTTAACATACTAATATAATAATTTTATACATATATTACCGATTTCCCTATAGATAAATCCTGACACCACCATAGCTTTATTTACACCCATACACACTCAGCTATTACACGCGAAACCCTATGAAATGATTGATAAAACCACGGTTCCTTAAATAGTAAATATTTGAAGTGATCGATGACGATTTAAATATTACTTACTACGCCATCTATGATATAAATTAACAAAGAAGCCGTATACATTAAAAAGTACATATTTGTTTGCTCAACAATAAGTTTCTTCCCAATATCTAAAGATTCTACTTAAGCGAACTTTTCCATAGAATGATGAATATTCGGAGTAAATTTTCATGCAAACAATACCTCCAACTTGAAATTAATCTTCCCTCAATGAAAACAAGCTATGGACTTTTTTCCTCACCAAATTTCGTTGGCTTCCCTCCAAATTGCTTCACTGAGGTCTCAGGGTATAAAATCAATGAGTGGGTCTAGTCCAGATAGTCTAGCCTTTAGATAGATACTAGCTAGTATGACAAAGAGTTTGTGGTTACGGGAAACAATAGAAATGAAACCGGTCTGCGTTTTGAATAGAAAATGTGTGGCTTTTGCTAGCGAATATAATGTGAATAGAGATTATGTTAGGTTTCTAGAGATATAATATACGTATATGTCATGAAGTTTCTAGAGATATAATATAGTCATCAAGGCAAATTTTTGGTTCATTTCTTATACATATTGTATAGTTGTACAAAACATAGTCTCATAAGTAAAGTTTTTCGGATTAATTGTTTCTGTTGACTCCTTCCAGTATAATGTATGTGAGCATGCATATATGAAAACTACAGTGTTGTTACTTATGTGTTTGAGATAAAAATAGCTACTATATACTGAAACAGAATACTCCTGTCAATAAAGAATAGCAATCTTCACATAAGTTAGCGATTGCCTATCGTCAAACGGAAGGTTAATTAGTTTTGCTTGAAGTCCGGAACAGTTAGATTTCAATTTATTTCATGTTAGTTGTTTCTACTCTATTCAAACAGTTAAATTGATTTTGTTTGAACTGAATACATTCGATTCTATTATCATTATACGTCGTATTCTACGAAATAAGGAATTTATGAATTTTGTATCTGTAATAGACAGTTGTAGTTCCACAATAGATAGTAAAAAATTGTCACAATACTTAAAAATACGTTAACACACGCAACATTTCGTCTACATATATCTCTGTTATAATAATAATTCTATAAGTTTTGACCATTATTGAATCACACCTTAAATTCAACATAAATACAGTGTAAAACCTTAGTAATCCAAATTAATCACTAAACCACAAATACCTTTGTATCATGTTACTAGATAAATATATAGATCAAGCTAATCTACCCTGATTTGAAGCCGACTTCATTACACGTTAAAAATACATACATATGTGTTCTTAAGAGCTGTTGTGGGGTAGTCAGGATTTTGTGTGCTTATATTTAATATTGTGTGACAAAGAAAGTGTTTCTTGTCATCACGTACAGACACTGGCTATTACATATAATACTTTAAAAGTACAATTATGGTTATCTTTGACCAATTCCTACCACCTTTATGTAAAAGAAGTTTTCGCGCTTATATAATACTTATTATTCAGTATACATCCATCCAACAATTGGTAATAAAAGAAAAGTAAGTACATTAAAGGTTTTTTAATTTATTCATCACTTAAATCTCGCAATCGTAAAAAACTAACCTATGTAACTTCATACAACTAAAACAACAAATTAAAAGAAAGACATACAAGTATTTTTTAACTCAATTTCTCTATACCTATATCACAAAATATCCTACAAACCGTGGGTCAATCATACAACCTTTTGGCCCGTGGGCAAATATAGCCTTCTGATAGAATCCTCACAAAATCAAATTAAATAAACTTTTCGAAATCCAATAACATAAACATGAAAACGTACTCATAGCAACCGATATCCTTGTGAACAGCCACCTTAACTTGACCCCCAATAGATAATAAAATCAACTGAATAAAAGTCCTATGTATACTAGATTTGTTTCACTTTATAAGCGGTTCAAATAAACCAAATTACTTTTAGCGGCTTATAATTTATATGGTATCTTTGTGATAGTATTTTCACGTTTGATCTAGGTACTGATAGATGTATTCAATGATTGCGTAAGACCTAGGTAACATTATAAGACCTATGTAAACAAACATACTTACTAGTGTATAAGTAGGTTTGATGTGCTCAAATATGGTTTACTTCGTAAAAATTCTGACTACCCCACAAAGAAAGATGAGTGTGAAAATATGTATATTTGTAAATAAATGTCCTAAATCATAATCGCCATTCTTTATAGTGAATAAATCGTTTCTATTCTAACTATTAATCCTTTTAAACTACTAAACTTCTAAAGTAGTTTTCGATCTAATACACATAGCATATTTCACTAGGTAAAAATGTGATTCTTTAATCGAGACCCATACATTTATACTATAACATACCATATTATAATTATCTAAGAACATATTATTATTTTACTAGTTAAATATATGTATCCAAACCTCTACCGACCCATTATACGTCAAAGCCGTAAATTATACTACATATATTCGTAGTAATAAACCTTCTAAACGCGTCAGAGGCATAACTAACATACCCGTAGCATAGCAACGAGATATTCGTAGCAGTAATGCCTGAAAGACACGTTTGAAATTCGAATGTCTTCATTAACCCAAGTGTTTCAGCTTCAACGCTCACTTGAATCATGGATGTTAATGTGGCGGCTAATTTGATAGCCATTAATTTCGTTAAGTGTATATGGTAACGTTAGGAGTACCTATAACCGACGAGTGGGTATGAGAAGATGTATGAGTGTCAATGAAGCGAAAGTGGTATGTCAGGATCGGGAGGTTTCGTGATCTCTGCCTACCCCTCTACGGGGTATCAGGCGTGATGTGTATGTATGTGTGTATGGTTTGGTAATTTTTATCGATCTTATAGACGATATACTGTAAAAGGGGTGCTAAAGGATCTATATCTGCCGAGAGTGTATGAGGATGTGAATGACGATAATATTTGCTAGGATCGTGAGAAGATAGGGACTGTGATCTCTACCTACGTCTCCGTAGGGAGATGAGCTTGATATGAATTTACAGCACTAGCTATTACTTATCCCGAGGGATAGGCAGTTTTATTGTCGACGTTTTTCCACACAGTTAGCGACTGTAAATTATGTACGTAAATGGAAATCACATTTTTTAAATTTAATTCATTGGCACTTGCCAGAGCCGGGATTCGTGTCTAGGACCTCTAATAAAAAATCTTACCAACTAGGCCAAAACCTCTATAACAATCTCTTTTTTAGTTATAAATAATCTTTTACTTATAAATATTAAATAACTGTCCAAAAAGAGTAAGACGGGGCCGTCACTTTACAATCTTTGACGCAAGCAATCGATTTACATACATGATTAAATTTAAGCCCGCTTAAATTTTAAGCCATCATCGTACACTGCCACATATGAATTAATTACATTGTGATTAAATTGTTCAATAGGCAATAATGAACAAAAAGCGACTAAGAGGTGTTAGGGTATTTTAATTGGTATCGAGTCATATGTAACCGTTCACCGTATTGTAAAAAATCACGATTTAAAAATAACGTCGTATTTTTTGTTAGGTCGCCTAAACTACGCAAGTATACAACCTCTTTGGTCACCGTTATAATAACAATATTAATATAAAATATTGGTGGCAGAACAACATAAACAATCTTAAATTATACAGACACATAAATAATAACTGCCAGAATATGGAGAACATATACCTACATAAATACATAATACATTCACGCCCTTTAATTCCTTTCGGTGTAGACAAAATTTCAAATACACATATCCTTAACCGCTCAATATTAGTATTGGTGTCGTTGTTGCATTAAATACCATCATAAAACACATACATCACTACATAGTATAAAACAAACTCGCTTTCTTTGTCCCTATGTCCCTTTGTATGCTTAAATCTTAGAAACTACGCAACGGATTTTGATGCGGTTTTTTTTAATAGATAGAATAATTCAAGAGGAAGGTTTATATGTATAATAACATCCATTAAATAGTGGAGTAGGCTATATATTTTATACCCGTGCGAAGCCGGAGCGGGTCACTAGTATTTATAACAAACACATATTTTCATAGTTATATTCATACCTCTTAGTTCGTAAAGCCAAGGATAGTATCAATTTTGGCGATAGAGGTCGCTTTGGGCGGCAGCCAACTAGGAACACTTGGCTTGAAGGTTCCTTTATATCTTCACGGCTCCAATTGGCTGGGGAGTGGGTTGAGACGTTAAGCTAAGATTGCTTTGGCTGGCTTGGAATGTAGTCAGATAATTATAGAGTTTAGTAAGTTCAGTTTGCAAGGTGTTGAATGAATTGAAGCTTTATATGAATACTACGGTGAAGGAAAACATCGTGAGGAAACCTACCTGTTCCTCGAAAAGGTAATTGCTTGTAAAAGTGCTTGTAAATGGCGACATGGCTCACCACCTGTCACATTGAGTACTGACTATCTGGTCAAATAATTCGTGTCTGGTTAATACGCGGGTTCGAGGTGGACATAGATTTACTACTTCCGCGATTGCGGAGATGGACACCTGAAACTCAGACTACCCCGCAAGGGTTAATGGTCGAGAACGCGTATGTGATTTCTTATATGTTACTAATGAATATTTAACAGTGCTATCATATACATGCACGTTCTTTAATCCCTATCGGGGTGGACAGAACCTTGGAGATATAATATCTCCTAGGTCACTTTTTATCACGAATATTGAGGTTAAGATATCATTTAAAATATTAATGATAGGTTGCTAGGTTAAAGCCCAATAGATTCCATTTACCCCTAGTTCCTTAGTCGCCTCCTACGACATGCCGGGAAGAACGGCAGCTAGTTAGCATTATTTTTACGTCCCTGATCGTTATCTTTTCAAACAAGGATTATCTCACTATAGAACTGCCTCAATTTATATTCCCCCACGACCTTAAGTCACGATTCTATGGTGCAAAGTTGAGATTGAATTGTGATATTGATCCCGGATAAAAGGGGATTCGCAATAATCCGGGCAGAATTACCGCTGTTGTAAACGCGGGTTAAGATTGATGTATCTAGCATCTTTTCGTGTTTTTTTATTGGTACTGATAATGGGTTAAGTAAATAGTGACGTCATGATTGAGGGGTTAAACTGGCCAATGAGACGCTAGTTAACGAGAAAAAAAAACATTTTGACCAATCGCAGACATTTCTTATAACGTGCTCATTGGTCAAGACGTGATGACTTTATGACGACACTATTTTTAAGGAATATACTATAGCTGTGTTAATGACATGCTTATTATTGGGTGTTGGGATAGCAACCTTTGTACTTCACTCTTTAACCTATGTGTAATGAGATAGGTTAACAAATTGTTATAATTATTCCATACTAATGCCATATGACTTATTTATGATTGTTAAAAACATGTCTCTTGAACATTAATTTTGAATATTAACTCTACAATTTATCAAGTGGTTACACTATGATAACTACCCAAAAACTACTACTTCTTATAAGGTAGTCATCCATTTATGCATCATCAATACGATAATTGATAAATATACAACTAATATTAAACTTTATTATAATTAATATTTAAGTGCGATAGTAGAATAATAGATTTGATAGATAGAATTATGGTAGTATAATAGTTTTAGTGGATATTTAAGAGCGGTAATTCTTAGAAAAAAATAAACAGCTTTTTCTTTCAAAACCACCTCCAAAATCCCAGTATCCATGGCGAAATGAAATGCAAAGTTTCAATCTATAACGGAGGGAGATCGAACCCGAAAAACGATTTTAATGGCACATAAATCCAACAGTTTGGGAACCTTTTGCAACCTTCTACGGCTAAAGGCAATTATTTCCAATAAATAGGCTAATTTATCTTCACGCCGTGATGTTTGGTTGGAGCCGGCAGGAATTATTACCAAGTAATCTGGGGCCTTCTAATCAGATCAATTGTTTTATCGTTGGAATAACAATGGGTATTAGAAATTTAAGTATGAGGTATTTTTATTGATTCTGTAGTAGAAAGGAATGTGTTTTTTGTATTGAGATAGGGAATCAGATCATATGAAGGATTTTAGATATCGTCAATATGGCTACCGGATGATGAAATTTAGGTTTACTTTGACAATTGTTAATGCGGACAAAAACATAAAAGTATCGGATTTTAAGCCATTTTTTGAATATTTTTTTATCTCCATTTTCCTTAAAACTAGCTATAATTATAGCAGAATAAGAGATTAGGGAAATAACAGGGTCCCAAGTCCGCTAATTCTTATTGCATAATATCATTTCAAAATAATTTCAGCAAAAGTGTGATGTGAAGTTGTTCGTGGAATATCATAATAATAAATTTCGCTATTTTAAAGGCAAAATTTGACACTTCAGCTAATCCACTGCCAACTTCACAATATAACTGAAGTGATATTGAACGATTGTGCTATAACGCATTAGTAGACTTGGGCCCATGAAGAAACTGAAAGCAAATGGAACATTTATACTTTCAATCAATCAGTCTATGTCAGTCCACTGCTGGACGTAGGCCTCCCCAAGGTTACGCCACAAAGCACGATCACTCGTGGCCCTCAGCCAACGTCTACCAGTTTTTATATATATATATATATATATATATATATATATATATATATATATATATATATATATATATATATATATATATATGTTATTTTATACTTTACTGCCTCTATATAGACATAACATCCATGTGTTTCCATATTTCCTACGTAAACACAAACCTCGGCAAAAGACGGTATTCTTACAACCGTATTTCAAGCGCAACCCCTAAAATAACATCAAAGCGGGATTCACCTGCTAAATCTTGGAAACTTTACCAACTTTAGTGGCGGAAAGATGTAAAAATGATTTATCTCTCATCCCTCAGGGGTAGATAGAAAGTTGGAGATAAAAATGTACTTTTACCCAACTTGGGGATTATGTAATCTTGGCCCGCGAGTTGGGAATAAATTTGTAATTTTTACACCCATACTCTGTTTGTAAGGGGCTGTCGTAAATTGCCCTAAATTGCCTTTAGTTGTTTACATAAATCAATGGAGTGTATTCATATTAAATTTTGTTCGAAAAATTATGTTAAATTTGTAAGCAGCAAGCGTATTAATCAACGGTGAGGGAAAACATCGTGAGGAAACCTGCCTATCCCTTGGGATAGATAATAGCTAATGCCTTTATACGGCGATACGGTTTACTTACCTAATTTTGAGTGCTGTCTATCTAGTGAAACGCGGGCTTGGTGTGAATCATACTGAATCTGCCTGTATTTTCCTACGATATCCTCAATTATCAAAATTGGTATTCAATATATTAGCTACATAGTTTGTATTAAATTTACCCATACATTTGTTTGACAAAATACTGAATAGCCATTCAATACAGCTATTCATCTACTAATATATTCGTAACCATGGCAACGCCGATAATATTCCTGTAATAATCAGTCTAATGATTCATTTATTATTCAAATCACCGCTTTGTGCAGAATAAGCAAACCCGATTAAATGCTTAGTGAATTTACATTGTTAAATTGTGTGCGTATTTTAGGCTAGAGAATTATATATAGGTGTACCTTTATTTTGGTATAGAAAGGTACTGATTTATAATAAAGATCGGGTATAAAGTGCGTCATAAAAATAATTGTGTTTGGATAGATGTTTATTTGTTACGAATTCTCAAATATACTTTGTTATGCTTAACATAACATACATGTATGTAAGCTTAAATGGTGTAAATAATAATATAGAGGCAATTGATCTTTAAATATATGGAAAATTATGTATAAAATAGCTGTTATTTTGAGTTAGAATCGATACAGTGAGTGAAATGCAGTATTTCTTTTTATGTATATCTTCTAAAGTCTTTTAAGTATTACCACCTTTTTTTTTCCCAACATTCACTCTAACTACCCCCATAGCAAACACAGTCGCAATTATAACATCACGAAACCCAGTACAAGAATGTGACCCAAATTGACATCGTCATCAATAACGCATTGAATAAAAATGCTACCTAAACAAACCTTTTCGCGAAGGAAAATAAGGTTTTAGGCAAAAAAATATCGCATACAAGATATTTCACTTTGACTACAAAAACGCTTTCAAAACATATTCCTTTTATGATATGTAGATGGAGCTACTATGTGTTTATAGTACGGTGGATAGCTGCCGTTCTTCCTAAATATTCATGGTTAAAGGTGAATTGAAACTATTTGGTGATGGACTAGTAAACTGTCACATATATTCCATGATAATATAATATTATCGTTATCTTATATCAAAAAACGACTGAGAATGTGGATGAATGATGGAAGATTCATATACATGATTATGTTTTAGTGTATGTATATGAAGGGAATATTAACATACTTTATGACCATAATAATCGAGAATATTTCTTTATTTAGCTGCCTTTCTTGTGCCCTGTTTATTAAGGTCAAGTAGAAGAAAATGCTTAAACTGTAGCTTTGGAGAGCTTTCGAGTATACTCAGTAACAATGGTCGGGAAAATTAGCATTTCCCTTTGTCTTGTAGAGGAGAGTAATTCAGGGGGGAAATAATTAAAAAATATTCCCCATTATGAGTTGTTTATGAGGCATCCTTCTTTAGGCGATTGTCTAAATTAAAAAGGTAGTTGTTGTTGAAATAGAATTAATTGCAAGGTGAAAAATATTCTTATTATTCGTTATAAGCTATAGTTTGTGCTTGTAAATGGTGACACGGTTACGTTATGTTCAATACTACATATATATAGTTTTGTTCAAAAATCGCCTACTCTGAAAATACGTTAATGAAATACCCTTCGACTTTTTCGCAAGAAAAAGCATCAAAATTAAGAATACGTATGTATTTGTAAGATCCACGAAACAAGATATACATATATAAGTGTACGTAAACACAAGACAAACCAATCTCAAAACAAAGCAAGACGCCATCTAGTATCCGCAAAGCGCAACAAAACAATATTCCATTCATAGATAAACGCGATCCCATAAATCAATTTAAGTACAATAAAAAGCGCTGAGATATCACCGGGATTTTTCGTCCAAATATAAATCTATCTGGCCCGGGTTCCGGTCCCCGTCGGACCACTGGCCACGAGCCAAATGCTGCCAGTAACGAACGCATTGTGCTGTCCCTGTGCCCTAAATGGGAGAGAGGGGCGGATAATAAACCTCACTTATTGGGTAGCAAAAGAAATTATGATTCGTAGTTAAAAATAATTCATAATAATAATAATAATAAAAACGTTTATTTACGTCACAAAAACATACACAATACAAAACGTTTACAATTAAAACTTACAAACTAGGGGATAAAACTTGTGCATGTTATTGTCGCAGCAAAAGGGTTCCAACTTAGCTGGGTATGTTGCGTTTGATAGCAAACGCAACGATGGCCACTATATAATTAACACTATAGGCTGTGATAAAAGTTCAATATGTGATAAGAATTATATACATATCACTCCCCGTTTCTCTACATAATGGGAGTTAGGTTAGACCACGGATCCTCATCTATCCCGAACCTGACAAACCACTTTCGCTTCAATGATACTCATACACCTCCTCAAACACACTCTGTGGATATAGCTACTTCTAACATCACTTTTCAATATGTCATCTATCAAACCGTCATGTCTTATTACAACTACATAACCGTTCTTCCACTTCACCCACTAATAGCGATTTATATAATTAAAACCCCGCTACCACCCCTGTTTTGCACCACACTGATTCCCCAGTAATTTATATAGTACAACCACTAAAAACGTCTGCGCCATTCCCTGCCTTTTATAATTGAGCTGGGCATTCATGACAATGATCTATTTAATGACTGCCTTTGTACGAAAATGATAACCTAAGGTTTACCTGTACAGAGGGAAAACATCGTGAGGTTACCTAGCAGGGCTAAGTCTATTAATGCGTTTTAGCACAAACGCAGTTCAATATCAGATCAGTAATAGTGTGAAGTTGGTAGTGGATTAACTAAAAGGACAAATTACAGCATGTATTACAGCAAAAGTGTTAAATTTCACTATAAAATGTGCGAAACTTGTCAATTTTGCTAGTTTACTACAAACTGCACTTTACTGATTAGATAATGAACTGATATTTTGCAAAAAACATTAGTGGACTTGGGCCTCTGTTATGTAATAGTCAGAACTTGTAAATGTAACTCGGGGCGGGTGTTTCTTTTTAATTAGGAGTGATTCAATGGCCAGTTCAAACCCATTTGCTAACCCGATAGTCAATACATTACGTAAAAGGAAGTGGTGTCGCGTATTATACCTAGAACGATCCTGACAAATCTGTCTAGCCTCAATCACACCCAATAACCTTCACATACATGCTCTTCTGTTCTTCACACTACGTACACCCGCCTTGAGAAGAATGTTTCCAATTTGATCTGTATAAGTTCTACGCGGCCTACCCCGTCCAACTCTACCTTTTTCTTTGGCTCTAAATTCCTTTTTAATATAAGTATATGCGTGTTATTTATTCCTGTTGCCATGGAAACCTTCACAAATTAGGGAAGTTACACTTTGAATATAGTTTTCCTTATCTTGTATTCACCATTAGTTATTTATGTCTGTTGTGGGGTAGGCAGAGCACGGATCCCCATCTGTCCTAATGACACACCACTTTCGCTTCATAGACCTTTATACACTCGGCGGTTATAGGTACTTCTAACGTCACCCTTTTTCAATATGGCGTCTATCTGGCTGTCATATGTCTTAATGGGCCGACCCCTACGTAACTTACCTTCAAAGAAATATGTATGTATGTTATTTATGTCTATACTTAAGCTTGCAAAGTCTAGTTCCGTAGTAAATTGCCTCAGGCCAAAATGGCACGAATCAGGGACACAAACACACTTCACCCTATAAAATAACCATCAGAATCTTGTGCACCCATAAACTATACCCAAAGTGTTGTTTTGCATACATACATTTGCAACGTTGCCAAAATAGAAGGAATTCATTGTGGTGCTAGTTTGTATGTCTGGAAACTGACGTATGATGTGGTGTGTAAGTTTAACGTTGAATCAAGAGGTTCATATGTAGTAGCTAAAGTATAAAGCATACATACATACATTCGAACATTCGTAAATGAAGGAACAATGGAATTAGGGAACTTAACATTTCATGATTTTAATTTAAAAGTAGTACCTATTCTTATGTCGTCAAAATGTTATAACATATAGGTAGTTATTTTACCTGGCATAGAATAAAAAGATGAAAAGCACTCCAATAATTCAATATCCAAATAAATTTAACACGGCAAATTCAAACAGAAATTCAATTCACAAAAAGAGAAATCAGTAAAACCAGTTTTACGTTTACAGTTCAGGAGAAATCCTAGAGGTTTAAACATCGACATTTTTCCACAAAGTTAAAACGCCATCTAACTAAATTTTCTAGGAATCTCTGAACTGCAGGTTTCTCTTCTCTGCCACTAACTTTCCAAGGAAAAGTTCTTAGAGCCTTTGATGTGCTGTAAATACATCTTCCCGGCGATTTACTACGAATATCCTGCAGGAGACGTGCGTGAAATGATCGTTCAAAGCGAGGGTAAAGATAAATAGTTATGTATGTGTGGGTTATTTAAATATTTAGTTATGTTTCTGGATCATGATATTCGTATATTCTGGTAAAGTTGGACGGAGTAGGCCGCGTAGAACTTATATATGAAATTAAAGATATTCTTGAAGAATAGAAGAGCATGTATGAGGTTAATGGGTGTGAGTGAAGCAAGGGAGATTTGTCAGTATCGTTCCAGGTGGCGATCGATAGTGCGTGGGATAAGAAGTTAGGTAAACATATGTGTGTATGTATGTGATGATATTCTAAAAAATGTGATAAGAGTATCTTATGCTATTTTCTATAATAGAAAGAATTCTATCATATGTAACTAGTTCAACACAATCATATCTAGCTGTAATAGCTAAACAAGGTGTATGAGTTAATTTGCTAAAAAATTATCACGAATTGTTGTAATATTGTGTGTACTTCTTTTAAAGTACTTTTTTCTTCATCATAATATATTCTATCGTATAGATATCTATTCAAAGTTACCAAATACATCAATAATTTAAAATATACACAAAAACATTATACATAAAATTATTTTCAACAACATAATCTTCAACACTACTAAAACCCTGTCAAACTACGCGCCATTCCACCTGTCAAAAGTGACGTATCTAAGCATTCCTTGTCTATGCCTCTCTGATATTCATCTGTGGTGATGTCTCCATGGAGGTTGGCATGCAGCCCAGGACTCTTTTGTTCGCCTTTTCCTATCTGTGTTAAACGCCTGTCGCGAGTATTGATTTTTGGTGTACTTCAGACATGTTGTTTACGAAAGATGGAAATATGACTTATTTACTTAGATGCATGATGTTTAGGGTTTACGATTTGTTTTGTTCTTAAACTACTTTTGTTTTACTGAGTTTTATCTATATGCAATACGCTACATAAGCATCCAAAATTGTTATATTTAATATTTCTTATAATACAAATTAGGCTGATATGTAAATTTCTATTGTAAATATGTGAATATTTAAGCCTGGATAACCTAAACCAAGAATAAAGTCGTGATTACATATAATATTACACGACAACTGTAATATAATGATAATTTAATAACAGTCAGATAGACGCTATATTGAAAGAAGGTGACGTTAGGTGTACCTATAACCGCCGAGAGTGTATGAGAAGATGTATGAATGTCAATGAAGCAAAAGTGGTCTATCAGGATCGGGACAAGTGGGGATCCGTGATCTCTGCCTACCCCTCTACAGGGAATCAGGCGTGATGTGTATGTATGTATGTTAATCCAAATAATTCGCCATTTTTATTCCTCTTCTGTAAAACATCGATCATACACCTCAATACCTACATGTCAACATGACATGTCTACACAATGCTATCTTAGCTACTCTGTGTAGCATTCATCTCTGATGTCACCACAGAGGTTGGATACCAGCCTCCTTTGTTCGTCTTTCCCTTGTCTGTGAAAATGCAAGCTTGCCTGTTAGTCTCTGTATTGACTTTTTCTAAAACGTGTTCTGTGTTATGACGTATTTTTCTGTGATATGTCTTTTAGTTGTTTTAAGATATAGTTAAATATATGGATACATTTATTTACGTTTTTATATTAGTATGAAGTCTTGAATTCAGGTAGTTAGTTGGTACAGGGTTCAAATTTTCTGGTTTTCTATGTACATTTGACTATAAAAAATACATTTACGTAATACACCGAATAAAACGGTGAGGAATAATATTGTAAGAAAACCTATCTTTTCGTGAAATAGTGCTTGTAAGGCGACACGGCTTACATTAAATACTGTAACTCACTATCAAAAGAAAATAAAAACGCGTTCACAACCCTTAACCCTTGCGAGGTAGTCAAATGTTCAGGTTTTCATCTCCGCAAATGCGAAGGTAGTAATTCTATGGTCACCTTGAACCCACGTGTTATATTAAATTCTATCTAGTTAACACGTAAATTTGAAAGGCTATAAAATCACAAACTCCACAATTTCTTAACTACCCCACAAGGGTGAATGGTCGTGAATGTAATCTTTTACATATCTGTTCAGTACAGTATCATAATACTTATGTAGAGGCTTGTTACAGAGTTAACGAAGGTTGTAGCCCCCGGTTAAGGAAAACCTCTTTCGTGGAAAACCTTCTTGGTTTCAGATTAGATGTTGCGTGTATCATGTTTAATAGGGTTCTCTTTGATACATATACATTACATACATATAATAAAGCTTGATTTCTTACAAAGGGTTAGGTAGAGATCACGGATCCCTATTTATTTCGATACTAACAAGTCACTGACGAAATTACTTCCATACATCTCGTACATAGTCATATGTTAGAAATATTTTTATATCTGTTTACTACTGTATTACTAACTTCGCAATCGCGGAGATGGACACCTGAACTTCTGATTACCCTGCAAGGGTTAACAGTCATTAACGCGTTTGTCTTTTATATTTCCTTTAATAAATAATATCATTGATTAATAATTAACGGGACTTATCGCGTAAGTTTTTATATAATAAAATTACCTTTATTAACCTGACGTTTCGGCTATGTTTCAGTAGCCATGGTCACGGGCAGACTTATTAATCATGAGTATAAATCGCATATCTCTTAAGACTATAAATAATATCAATCCAATTTTCTCACACAGTCATGACATTTATTACAATGCTACTCTTATAGTATACTCATAACTTATTTATTATATATCATCAAAACTCATATATTATAAAACTCATAAAAAAATTAAAACTCATATATTATATCAGTGCTTTATAAGTTAATATTGAACTTTGTTTAACTTTGTAGCCTATTAACATTGATGTATTTGGTTTTTGTGTTTTTAATAAATTATTATTATTAAACATTCACAAGAACAAGTAACCATCTCATGCGTCCGAGGTTCTGTCCACCCCGAAAGGGAGTGAATAGCAGTCCAGTCTCATTCGTCTATTGATGTGTTTTCCAGTGCATTAAACTGGCTGGTGCAATGCAGCCGTTTGCCAAGATACTAGATTGTATCTACGCGGTACAATGGCATTATTCATTTAGTACTATATATAAAGCTATAACCGTCGAGTGTGTAAGAGGATGAGTGTCAATGAAGCGAAAGTGGTCTGTCAGGATCGGGACATACGGGAACTGTGATATCTGCCTATACTTCTACAGGGAATCAGGCGTAATGTGCAATGTGCATGTGTATATGTATAGCCAGTGCCTGTATACGGCAATAAGGTTCACTATCTATCACGTTGGGTGCTGTCTGACCATACCTAACCATACCTAACGTGCCTTCGAAATTTCGAAGATGAGCATTCAAGCCTCTGACTACCCGCCATAATAAAAAAGGGAGTGTGTATACACAAGTCGTGATGATGTATGTTTATGGCACGTCCTTTAATCCCTATGGGCTGGACAGAATCTTGGAGACATGAAAACAACCTCTTTGCTACTTATAAGCTTTGTTTATAGAATATTGGAGTTGTGATGTCATATGGAACATTGGTCGATAACCCTTCGCTCAATAATATCTATTTAGTCATAGTCCCTTAGTCGCATTCTTTCACGTCCCAGACTACTTACTAGTCCTTGTAAGTTATCATTAAATTAATATAACACGATATCCTTGAAACCGAAAACCTAAATAGAACATTGAACAAGATTTCAATAGAAATAGATTTCGTAATACCATCACAATATTGAATCTCAACATTAATTCCTATCACACATCTTCTAAAACGCTATAATAAAACTGCACAACGACGTTAACAAAACCATTATAACGACCTCCCTTCCTATGTTATTCCCTTACTACCACAGATCTTGTTAAACTGGTTTCCAACTCTATAGTAAGTAAAGAAATACTCAAAACCATTTTAAGAAGGCCCTGCTAGCATAGGTAGGAAAAAGCTTCGGGAGGTCAAGTTATGCTAGTCGGGTATATCTTTCCAGTTCACGTAAAACAAGAATTGGTAATAGGATAGTCTTGTCATACGGTATACAGTGTTGTTACCCTTGTACAGACGGATGGTAAATGGTTTTATAATATACGGTCGGGAAAAAGAATTTTCTGTTCATATGTACATACATATATATTGTTGTACACTTTGATCTCTTTCGAAGAAATGAAACTTTGTTATATACACACATACACATCACGCCAGATTCCCGATATAGGAGTAGGCAGATATCATGTACCTTTATCTGTGTTCTTTTTTCTGACTTTCGCTTCATTGACACTCATACACCTCATACACACTCGGCAGTTATAGCTACTTCTAACTTCAGTAAAATATATCCTAGGTTACTTGTGGCATTTCTATCGGATTGGTTTCCAGTTTAGTCGTTAATTATAAATTCTAAGAATATGTTTGTAATATGTACTATATATAACAAGTATAAATTGCTTATTATATACGTTGACTAGTACCCTTCACACATAATTGGATTTACCAAGGGGCTTAATCAATGGATGTGATTGTGTCCAATATTATAAACATTATTGTATATTGATTACATAAGAAGTAAAATTATTATCAGGACCTACATATCATATATGTACGTAATAGTCAGACTATTTAAAGGACAATGGACTCAAAATCTATCACATAACTATATAGTGAAATGTAGCCTTTAAGTCAAACACCTTTGTTATACTTCAATGGTAATCACAGCTTCTATCAACCCCGAAAGGATAAACAATCTTTTAATATATGTATGTATATGTATGCTTTAATAATAAAAGCCTTAGAATTCCATATAACAGGCTTCAGACTGAACTTTTAATTGACAATTCGTTTCAAATTAAACTTTCATCATTTTCCACTCGCGGCGCGTAGATATTTAAAATTAAGAAGTGAAGCCATTATGTTTTCATATGTACATACATACATATCATATCTGTATTCATACAAAGGGAAAGACAGGAATCACGGATCCCATACATACATACACAACACGCCTGATTCCCTGTAGATCCCGATTTGTCCCGATCCTGACAGACCACTTTCGCTTTATTGATTCTCATACATCTTCTCATACACACTCGGCGGTTATAGGTAATTCTAACGCCACCCTTTTTCAATATATTTTTTAGATAATGTATATATAAGTATATTGTACAGATGAGTATGTATTTATATATATACATACATGTATTTGTGAATGCACTACGTGCATTACTTTAAGATTTAATAGTGTGTACAACAGAAAACTAATATTAAGAGACAACCAGTGTCAGACAAATACGAGTAAATTAATTGATTTCTTTCAATGAATGTTTTGTATATGTATTTATCACTACATAGTATAAAAATAAAGTCGCTTTCTCTGTCCCTATGTTCCTTTGTATGCTTAAATCTTTGAAACTACGCAACGGATTTCGATGCGGTTTTTTTAATAGATAGAGTGATTCAAGAGGAAGGTTTATATGTATAATAACATCCATTAAATAGTGGAGTAGGCTATATATTTTATTCCCGTGCAAAGCCGGAGCGGGTCACTAGTATATTTATATTCAATAAAAACATTTAAACTTGAATTTTATTGACTCTATGTTCTTTGTTGCAGCACCACCGACCTCTGTGGAAATAGTGGGGCATCCGCACAACTCTAAGCTAGAAGTGAAGGAGGGAACTGAAGTCAGCTTGGAGTGTCAGGCGAAGAACGCGAAACCAGCTGCCAAGATCGTGTGGTACAAGGGCAATGTGGAGGTTAAAGGCGATAGGGGTAAGTTAGTGCTTTTAGTTCGAGACTGAAAGTGTCTTTAATAATTTCGACGACCGCCGTGGCGCGATCGGTTAGACGCCTGAACGCTAATCGTAAGGTCCCGGTTTCGATTCCCAGTGGAGGCAGAGTTAAGAACTACGCTTTTCTTCTGGTTTACAGTCTGGTTGTTGATTATATATGCAATATATGTATTTATCTATATATAATAAGTATATATTTCTTAAATATACGTTGATTAGTACCCTTAACACAAGCCTTAAATGTACTTACCAAGGGGCTAGTTCAATTGGTGTAATAACGTCCTACAATATTATTATTATTCTATATTATAATAAGGAAGTTGTATCAATTGAACTAGACCCTTAAATTGCAGTTAAAAGTTGTGTTAAGGGTACTAGTCAACGTATACTTCAGAAAATCAAACTTATTATGAAAAGAGACACAGATACACATAATTATGTATATGTGTGTTTTTATCTATAATAAGAATATATTTCTTAAATAATGTACATATACATTTACGTCCATCAATTCCTTTCGAGGTCGACAGAACCTCAGAGATATAAAATCTTCTAGGTAGTTAATTTTACCATGAATATTGGTGACAGGTTGCTAGCCCATCGCCCAATAGATTCTATTTACCCCTAGTCCCTTAGTCGCCTCCCACGACATTGTAGCATTTTTTTTACGTACCATTGTTCTAAATCTGCCTCAACGGGAACCAAACCTTACAATTAGCGTTAAGATACCAACCATTCGTGCCAAGGAGGTCGTCAAACTCTATACCTCTATATAGAGCCTCCATAACCCCATACAGCCTCCCCAGCTAGTTGTCTGTCGTCTCACGTAACGCGATTACACGCCACTCACTTTTACAGTCGCCAATTTCGTGTCACGAGATCATTACTCGGTTAATAGTTAACCTCTAGACTTAGTCTTTTGATATTGTCATAAAGATCTCGGTTATGTAGGGAAAGGCTTATAATAAATAATACATTGTAGTATAATAAAAAGTGACGGTAGAAGTATGTATAATAGTCGGGTGTGTATGAATTTTAGAAGTACCTTTAACAATCGAGTGTATATTGATTTCGTTTTTCTATAAAAATACATATAAAAATCACGTCCTTTAATACCTTTTGCTATTTACAGAACCTTACTATAAATGATAACATCTCCTAGATCACATTAGCATATTTTATTGGGGTTGTGATGTAATATGGAACATTGGTGATAGATTGCTAGCCTATCACCCGATAGATTCCAATTTCTTTCAGTCTCTTGGACTCCTGTGACATGCTGTGAAGAACGGCAGCTAGTTTTCATTCTTTCCACGATTAAGTTAGTCTGGGGTATAAAGTTAGGTAAAACAGGATGGTTTTAGAAGTACCTATAACCGCCAAGTGTGTATGAGGAAGTGTATGAGTGTCAATGAAGCGAAAGTGGTTTGTCAGGATCGGGACATATGAGGATCCGTGATCTATGCCTACCCCTCTACAGGAAGTACTAGTCGAGTTATAGATAGGTTTCTTCACGAAGTTTTCCTTTACTCAAATATTAATATCCATCGCCATCACCTGATCAAAATAGTCTATTTTTAAGATAATCCCCCGCAATCAAAATTGATGAGTCGGCGACAAATTTAGCCACTCGTGTAACGTCGAAGAAAAACAAATTTTGATACTCATGCATACACGAGGAATATAGGTTTCATATATTATGAAAGTATATATATATATATATTCACGCCTCACGGAATAGGCAGAGACTATCGATCGTCACCTGACGTTTGATGTTCACCATCAACTTAGCTTTAGCGATGGTATTTGGTCTCTTAAAGCCAACTGATAAATTAACATTATTCAGGTGATAAACCAACGGATTTTGATGCGGTTTTTTTTAATAGATAGAGTGATTCAAGAGAAAGGTTTATATGTATAATAACATCCATTAAATAGTCGAGTAGGCTATATATTTTATACCCGTGCGAAGCCGGAGCGGGTCACTAGTTATTAATAACTCCATAACCCAACATTACCCATATTGCAATACCTACGCTTTGCAAGCTCTCGAAATCTCCAAAGCACCTAACTTATTCCACCCCGGTTCCACCAACAAGGGGCTTGTTCAATCTTCACGCATCGCTCGCCACGGTTATGTTAATATGAAATGCGTTTTGCGTTTTACCGAACGTAAATCGTAACTGTACTTATATATGAACATACATATATGTTACGTAGGAGCCGGCCTTATAAGACATAACAGTCAGATAGACGCTATATTGAAAAAGGCTGACGTTAGGAGTACCTATAACCGCCGAGTGTGTATGAGAAGATGTATGAGTGTCAATGAAGCGAAAGTGAACTGTCAGGAAGATGACAAATGGGAATCCGTGATCTCTGCCTGCCAATCAGGCGTTATGTGTATGTATGTAGGTCACATTAAGTACCGGTTATCAGATTATCACGAAAATACACACTCGGCGGTTATAGGTACTTCTTACGTCACCCCTTTTTAATATGACGTCTATCTGACTGTCATATGTCTTATTAAAAGTAGTATTCTATTTACCCTAAACGGGGTTAAAGGACGTGAATTTTAATGATCTCTTGTAATTCTGATAAATGACATATATGTACATAGTAAAATACATAGATACATATTCTCTATTGAAATTCAACCAAACGTTAGTCTAGCCTAAAGCCTAGGAATTCTAACATTAGACCTAATTTGAATTCAAATAGACCTGTATGCCTAATTCATCTAGTGTCCACATAGGTGAATTTTGCACGCCATTCTATCTCTAATGCAATGGGCTAGCAATTGTATTTGTGGTTTTTCGTAGCATATTTCGTAGTATAGGACAATTGTGTTGTTTTTTTCAAATAGGTATTTAGGTCATAGGTTAGGTTATTCCTGGATTAGTTTAGGACTAAATAGAATACTTACTAGCTGCCTTTCTTCAAGACATGTTGTAAAAGGTGACTAAGGAACTGGATTCTATTGGGCGATGGGCATACAACCAATATTTAATACTGATTATTTGGCATCACTTTTGAGTATGTATTTATTGGTGTACATTTCGTAACTTTCATACATACATACAGATCATACCTCATTCCCTGTAGAGGGGTGGGCAGAGATCACGAAACCCCATCTGTCCCGATCCTGACAAACCACTTTCGCTTCCTTAACACTCATATACCTCCTCATACACACGGCTGTTATAAGTACTTCTATCTTTACCCTTTTTCAATATGGCGTCTATCTGACTGTCATATGTCTTATTGGGCCGACCCCTACGTAAATTAACTTTCACACACCATTAAATATCACACACGCAATTTGCAAGTCGTTTGTGTGGGAATATTAAAGACTGGCTCATTAGCAAGTTATCGTCGTTTCAGTGTCAGTTATTTATTAAATTCCAAACTCTGAACTTTGGAAGTATATTCTGAGTTCAAAGTTTATTTGTGTGTTTAAGGATAAGTCACGATATGAAGTGGAATTATGAGTTTGTTGTGTACTTGGCTAATTTGTTTTACTTGAGCTATAAACGCCGAGTGTGTATATGGAGGTGTGAGTGTCAATGAAGCGAAAGTGGTTTGTCAGAGTTTGTTGTAAAGTAAATTGGTGATAAGTTATACTTCAACTATCACTACCGAGTGTGCATGAGTGTCAATGAAGCGAAAATGGTTTGCGGGACAGATGGGGATCCCAGATCTCTGCCAACCCTACCGGGTTTCATGTATATGTATTTAATGGTATATTTAGTATTTATATACGATGAAATGGTTTACACCTGTCACGTTAGATACTGATTATAAAAAAAATAGTTGTTAAGAGGCCTCCATATATTTTTGTATTTATATAAGTTCGTTTCGGGTAGTAAAAATTATCATAATTTTGGACAGCCAATTTCTGACTACCCTCCAAAAGATACTAACTATTATCTCCCTATATCAACAAACAGGCTATTTCCACACCATGTATCACTTAATATACTTCCTATTCGAACCTAACTATACACCTATATCTCTACCACACCTCGATTCCCTGATCGGTCGTAATGAACTTAATCGCTCAGCTGATCCCGAACCGGTTTAGGGGTTGTCATTCCAACGCCTAGGGACCGTTTAAACTTCATTTCGCAATAATTCCCTGGCCACGCATCGACTAGTCTATTAGGTTAATGTGTACTAGTCTGAGCTAGTCTGTGACGTTAAATGAATGCTAACTAGCTGCCGTTCTTCCCGGTATGTCGTAGGTAGTGAAAACGCTAGGGGTAAGGGAATGTATTGTGCAATAGTTCCATACATTACAAACATATCACGCCTGATACCCTGCCTGGTAGTCAGAGAACACGGATCCACATTAGTCCCTATCCTGATAGATCACTTACGCTTCATTGACACTCATACACCTCCTCATACGCACTTGGCGGTTATCTGACTGTCATATATCTTTTTAACCCGATCCCTACGTAACCGCCCTTCCACTTCACTGTTTATCATGACTTAATTATGTCTGTGAATATATGTGTTATGTCTGTGGTTTCTGCATAGATATTCTTTCCCATATATACATTGTATACATTAATTTATGTACATATTAGTACCTCTTTTTCTACGTACATATTTTTGATAATAGGCATCCGTACTTTTGCCTACCTGTAGACAAACGGGCGTAATGTATAAACATATTCTTTTCCATACAAAACACAAGCCCACGCATAACACAAGTAAGGAATCCAATAAGTGTCCATATCGGCGTTCCGTTGGCCAATTTCATTAGCGGCGTGTCTCTTTGACAGATTTTAAATTGCCTTTAATTGATGTTGGGCCTCGGAGATGCGATTTGTGGAGGTGGTACATTGATCTGATTTAATTGGAGGGTAGAAAATGGTGGATAATATTAATTAAGTTTCTGATATTAGTGTAAGGTTATAAAGTGCTAAGGGTGTAAATTAGTAACGGTATTTAAATTTTAATTGAGAAATACTAGGTTTTGTTTGTTCTTCAGGGAGCAATGTGTATGTATATAAAAGGACAATGAATATATACAGAGAATAATATTTCACAACTAAAATCAACACTTTTAAAATTATACTCCAAAAATGTTCAACTCATTTGATCGTTAATACAAACATACGACGCCTCTACGTCCCTAACGGAATAAGCAGACACTATCACTACACTCAATCGCCATCTGGAACGATTCTGTCTGAAAGACGTAATAAATACGTAATCTAAAAAGCACCTTATACTACTAAATAAGCAAACATGTAGAAATTCCATATATAAGCATTTAATATTTACATAAATCTAAAACTACCACATCAATTCTTCATTCACCGTCCTAGGCATAAAATTAGACCGGTCGAAGCGCAAATTAATTGATTTCAGAGCGACCGCAGGGAAACAGGCTTCGTGAAAAAAGATCATTTCACCATAATTATGAAGCGGGAAATGATGAAATGTTATCATTTTGCGTCGTGATTAACTTGGTTTATTGGATGGTGTGTTTTATGATAATATAGCAAGTTTGTGTATGTTTTATAGTATAGATTCAGGATTTTTTGTCGTTTTAAGGTAGTCAGTGACTTGAAGTCTGAAATCTTGAAAGCTGTGGTATTATTTGGTTGACGATGGTAACTTCCCCTAATCTTTCCGATTGAGATTACAGTAATTACTCAGATGTACTCGTAAATCAATAAATGCCATCAAAAGATAAATATGAAAATTAAATTTTCTTGTATTTATAGTAATGTACTATGATTTCATACATACTTAGCAGTTATAGATACTACTAATATCATTCTTATAATGTAGCCTATTTGCTAATCATACTTCTTATTAAATCAACCACTCGGTAACCTCCCTTCCACCGCCCCCATAGATATATGTATGTAAATGCATTACATGTTTTCCCTCTTGTTTCAGTGACCAAAGACGACGTGAGGATTATAGAGGCAGCGAATGGACATCCCAAACTCGCACGATACACTACTGTGTCCAGGTAAAGCTTTTTTCATTATATATCTGCCTTTATAGTTGCAAAAGAAACATATACATTCACGTCCTTTAATCCCTTTCGGGGTGGAGAGAACCTTGGAGACAAGAAAACATCTCCTTGGTCACTTATTAGCATGAATATTGGGGTTGTGATGTCATATGGAACATTGGTTACTAGCCTATCGCCTAATAGATTACATTTAACCCTATTTCCGTAGTCGCCTTCTACGATAGCAAGGGACAAATAACACTGTATAATAATTACATCAATAGAATTTGTTCCTAAGAGTACTTCTCAACGTGTTTTTAAGAAATATATGTATACTTTATATGAATAGATAAATACATATAGCATATATGTATGTACAAATACAAAGATACATATTGTGTATTCAAGGTTCTATCCACCCCAAAACCGTAAAATATGTACCTACAAAATCACTTTAGAAACGCTTAAACCCTACCCCAAAAGGGGTCGCCACAATTGTTGTGACCGCGATTCAAATGCGGGGGTGACAGTTGTCAAAAGCTGACACGGGTCACAAGGCGGCTTAGGAAATCTCTAGTTCACATACATATATATGTGTGTGTGTAGAATGTCTATGAAACTAATATAGAGAAAAGACATACATACATATGAGAAGTGAGAAGTAGGTCGTATATGATATATGACAGTCAGATAGACGCTATATTGAAACAGAGTGATGTTAGAAGTACATATAAACGCCGAGTGTGTATGAGGAGGTGTATGAGTGTCAATGAAGCGAAAGTGGTTTGTAAGGATCGGGACAAATGGGGATCCGTGATATCTGCCTACAGAGAATCGGGCGTAATTGTATGTATATAGGGCATTATTGAAGACATTTTTGTTATCTAACTGGTAGTGTTGCCATGTACTACTATTGTATATTCGAAAGTACAGCTATGTATCCTAAACATAAAGTATGCATTTCGAAAAATATTATGAATCTTTTTTTAAGAGACTTGCGATTTTTATTTACTTTACAAGAAAACGGGACTTGTCTCGTATATTATATAAACAAAGTATTAGCCTAGTTAACCCGTGACCAAGGCAGTATCAACATTAGATAACAAAGCTAATACTTTGTTTATATAAGAACGGCAGCTAGTTAGCATTAATTATACGTCCCAGCTAGCACGGGACTAAAATAACTCGTAGTATACAAATAATCGAATTCCCTATTGGCCTTCATAATTCATTATACCCAAAATGGCCGAATCGAATTAAGTAAAGTTGTGCACACAACCCTTTTGGCCTATGTCACATTGACAAGTGTCAGACTACCCCTCTGGTTATGTGGCCGTTTATAGATGCTCTAATCCCTTAAGGGGTTCCCAGAGGCTTAAAGGTCACGTCAGTGGAATGGTGATTAGTTTAAATGAGATTTTAGTTTCGTTTTCGATTGAAACAAAAGTTGTATTGTTGTTTCTATGAAGATGTGGACAGTTAAATATCTAACTATAATTTGAAATTGTATGCTAACTGTATGACTTCTTCCTGACATGTCAATAAAGGCGACTAAGGGATAGTCCCTTCTATAAAATCTATTAGGTAGAGAGCTAGCAATCATATGACCCTTTTGTCCAAATTAAACCGAAGTAACAATAAGGTTTTAGATTCTGTCAATCACCATAGGGATTAAACAAATACATATATATATATATATATATATATATATATATATATATATATATATATATATATATATATATATATATATAACATATGTCTACGACAAGTTTCCTTTTAGAATAGTAGACAGAGATCACGAATTCCCATTTTTAACCCATTTAAACGTTGTAGTATATGAGAGGATGTATGAATGTCAATGAAGCGAAAGTGGTCTGTCAGGATCGAGACAAATGGGGATCCGTGATCTCTGCCTACCCCTCTACAGGGAATCAGGCGAGATGTGTATGTATGTATGTATGTTAATGGTGCGTAAACATAGGAAAAAGAAATACCTAAACAAAACCAATGGAGTGTATTGAGTGTATTATCAAAGGAGTTTTACCATCGAATCAGTTCGGCCAATCTAACAAATTAAAAAGCTTTTAGGTCTGTGCTTTTTTTATAAAGCTGTCTCGATTCAATTGGCAGACTAGGGTACCGGATAGACGCGGTAATATTTGTTCATCAAATGTATACATATTTAAATTCATTTTGGTGTATTGGTGAAATGTCTTTAGAAACCGTAGTTTCATATTATATATAATGATAAAACTCCCCTAGAATTTCCGATTGTAAATTTCTATGTAATTCAGTTACTTAGTTAATATCCTGTTCTACAGTTTTTTTTTTTCACGGAATGCAAGAGTAATAAAATACCAATTGCCAAAATCACGTTGCAGAGCTAATTCTTTGTTAAAGAGTGTTTTCTATTTGTCAACAACTTTCTTATTAAACGTCGGATAGTAGACTATTTATTAACTTACACCTTATAAGAGATTTTCGTCGTAATTATATCAATAAAAACACCATTTTTTACTGTGCTAGCCTAAGATATTCCCAGCATGCCGTAAGCGGCGACTAAGGGACTACAAGACGATAGGCTAGCAACCTGTCACCAATTTTCCGTTATAACATCACAATCCCAATATTCATGCTAAACAGTGAACTAGGAGATATGATATCTCCGAGGTCCAATCCACCCCGTTAGGGATTAAAGGACGTGATTGTATATTTAACAATTCTTAACCAGTCTATTTAGCATTGAATCTGTGGTCGCTAACAAATTGAATTGATTCAAACCGCTTCCCTATAAAATCCAGGGTTTAAGATAAATAGGGTTCTTTTCAGATGATTTAAGAGCTAGCTTTCTTCATTTGGAATTTCGACTGACGTATTAAAAAGACTAGGGAATGAAAGAAAGTTAAAATAATTATTTAATTTCATTGTCATACATACATACGCTTCACGACTTGTGTATACACACTCCCTTTTTTATTATGGCGGAGTATTCAGAGGCTTGAATGCCCATCTCCGAAATTTCGAAGGCATGTTAGGTATGGGTCATTCGAAGCCCGCGTATCACTAGATAAACAGCACTAAAAGTGATAGGTAGTGAACCGTATCGCCGTACATAGGCACTGACTATTACCTATTCTGAGGGATAGGCAGGTTTCCTCACGATGTTTTCTCTCACCGTTAGCGACTGTAAATTATTTAATTTCATTGAGTAGATAATATAATTGGAAACAGTCTTCCCAAGGCGGGTGTAGTGTGAAGAACAGAAGAGCATGTATGAGAAGGTCAATGGGTGTGATCGATAGTCTTTGCCTATTCTGTGGATATAGAGGCGATATATGTATATAGATAATATACTTATGGTATTAAAATGTACAAAAAACGGTAATTAAAATGAGTGAGTAGATGTTGTATCTTCGAGGTTCTGTCTACTCCGAAAGGGATTATCGTATGTCATATGTTAAATATATAATTATGGAAAATTATATTGATCATTACAAATTAATGGATGTTACAAACATTTATGCTAATAAGTGCTCAAGGAGATATTATATTTCCGAATTCCTGTCTACCACGAAAGGGAATAAAGGACGTGAATATATACATCTTTATGAATGTAGATGTATGTATATCTTAATACAAAACCCGGAATAATTCTTTCCCGCTTAAAATATATTTAAAAACATAAACCCGAGTGGCAAAGATAACGCTGTTTATTCATGCCGGAGCCAAGCGTTGTAAATTCGCGAGACTTATCGTATGAAACTCTCCGAGAGTGGGAGAGGGCCTTTATTGTTTTATTCCAGTTTAATGGCCCACCTCCACGTCTATTTTGCTGCATTGTTATTGTAAACAGACCTTTTCCTTCAATTTAGTGGCTGTTCCGTATGAGATACTACAACTTGAATAAAATTAATTATATAACAGAAACTGTTATAACGTTGCCATGGTTACCATTTGTTTGTGACTCCATTTTGAATGGATAGTCAGCATTCAAATAGATAGATTGTTTTAAGTGTTTCAGCTTATAATAACTGACTATAACCTATTTCTAAGCCTATTTCATTACGAAATATATTCTTTAGAAGTTAATTCACACTTGCTTAGATGGTTTTAGTGATCGAATTTGATAGCTATCCAAAAATGCCTGACTACTAACGTATGCTAGCGGTATATTGAGTAGTCAGAAGGAATCTTTAATAAAAAGGGAATCTTTATGTGATATTCAATATAGGGAGCGATCAAAAGCATATTTTCTTTGTCTTATTATCAAAAAACATGAATTATATTGGTTGAAATTAAAGTGTAACCAACAATACATTGCAAAATATTATAATAATATTCAATATTTTTATATATCAGACATCAAGACACGATAATATAGCTAAAAGTCTTGGTGGTATTATATCTCCTAGCTTCTGTTCACCCAGAAAGGAACTAAAGCGTGAATATATATATACGTATAGTATAACATTCAAAAACTATAATATAACCTTACCTACCCACTTCCAAAATGTCGTAGGAGGCGATTAAAGGACAAGGGATTTTCTTACGTATTTTTAGACGATAAACTCACTTTAGGGCTATTATTCCTAATCTTCTATTTTTGTCAACAACAACAAAAGAAATGTATGAAGTTACTATTTCGTCTATATACCTCTATGGTGTAAAAGTGTGTATATTTCTAAGATATAATACATAAATATATATATATATATATATATATATATATATGTTAATATACATAAATATATATGTTTGTAGTTTAGTCATCTAATTATACTACGGTGAGGGAAAACATCATCAAGAAACCTATACATGGCTTACCTGTCACATTGAGTAGTGACTATCTGATCAACACATGGGTTCGAGGTGTCCATAGAATTACTACCCTCGCAATTCCGGAGATGGACACCTGAAACTCTGACCTTTAACCTTATAGTTATTAATTATCCTTTTCTTGTGACACATTATGTATTTATAAACCCCTTGTTTCCAGGATGCAGTTCAAAGCGACCTCTGACGACGATTACGCAGACTTCACATGCGAAGCGAGACATGAAGCTGTTCAACGAGACGTGCCCATGCGCAGTACAGTGCAACTCAGCGTTTTATGTGAGTTCCCTTAGTCACTTCTTACGTTTAAAAACTGGCACCAAGCTTACTACGCCATCGGGAATACATTGACGAATAGACTTGGCAATGATCTAAGCTTTATAACAGGCGGGGTGGTCAAGGCTTGAGTAGCCATCTCCGAAATTCGAAGGCATGTTACGTATGGGCCATTCGAAGCACCTAACGTGATAGGCAGTGAACTGTATCGCCGTATAGGCACCGGCTATTACCTATCCCGAGGGATAAGCAGGTTTCTTCACGATGATGTTTTCCCTCACCGTTAGAGACTGTAAATTATGTACGTAAATGAAAAACTCATGTTTTAATTTCATTGGTTGCTCGAACCCACGTTTTTACCTGATAATCAATATACGACGTGACAAATGTTATACCATATCAATGTATACATATACTAAGTATTGGCTATTTCGAGAAATAGGCACATTTCCTCACGTTATTCCTCATCGAATACGTTTGTATATATGTATGTGTATACTAAATAATAGCAATACAAACTCTCCAACTGTTAGACTTCAATAAAGCACTAACTTTGACCTAACCTATAATAGCACCGCGCTTGAATACCCACCGAACATGTGTATAACAATATTAACTTTTGACGCACAAAAAGCACTTATTAAAACCTATTGTTTAACATCAATGGCTTGCTCCCCATATGTTCTGAGTTTCACACTTGGAATGGACGAGCCATTTTGGACTCTATCCCCCAGTGTTAAGGTTGAGGTTGAAGGTGGTGTTTTGAGGCTTTTGTCGTGGCATTTCTATGCGGGGTTCCATTGTGGCGGACACGTGTTAGCTAGTCTATGTGGTGGTGACTCTGTGTAAAATAACACGCGGGATAGAGTTTCGGTTGTGTTTAGAGATGGCTTTTTACTCTTTGTTTTTTTAGTAATTTATGTAGATGTAAGAAAATGATTTAAATATATCTAAATGTCTGCACAATAAGAAGCGAAAGGGAAATTTATCTATGAAAAAAACATAAGAAATTTTGTCTTTAACCTATTGCTTTTAATAAAATTCTCTGTACCTACACCTATACATATGATTAAAGGATCTTTCATTGATTTTAAATCTTTAATTTTAGATAGGTTCATATACCTTCCGTTGTTAGCGTTGAAATAAATATACGTGAATGAAAATGAATCGAAACATCCATCAAAATTATAAAACTCGATTCAGAAATCAAAGAACAACAAGGCTAACAAAAATTACAAACCTTTAAACGGTGGAATAAATGAATGAAATTTTGTCAAGAACAACCATAGACAGAGATGTGTTTAGAAAGAAAAACGTACCCGTTGACGCGAATGGAGGGAATAAATCGAATCGCAAATTAATAATTCATGTGCCAACAACGAGTCGCCGAACCACTGTGCACTCTTGTCTGTTCGGGTGTGTAGTCTGTGGAAATAGGGTTGTGAAACTTATTGCATTTTAGTTATTTTTAAACACTCGCGATTTATACTCATTTTATTTACTATGAGAGACCGGGTCATATCACGATAAATTAATAAAGATATCTGATTACCTTTATTTTGCCCGATGTTTCGACCAAGTATACATATACATACATATAGTATACAGTATACATATACATAGTATACATATGTATCGTAATTCTATAATGAGTAGAAATAAAAGCGAAATGAATGAATGTATATTCAGAAGCTGGTTACTATTCCTGAAAGTATGTCTAAAGTCTTTGCTAGTATATCCGCGACCATGGCCTATGCAACTGGGTCGAACGTCGGGCAAAATAAAGGTATTCAGGTATCTTTTTTAAGTTATTGCATTTTTCTTCTTATATTGTGTTCTCGTATAAAATTGAGTTGAGTAAACAACATAACATACGCTGCAGGAATTGTGTTTACGCTATCACAGTAAGCGATTGTAAATTTAATACGTAAAATAAAAAAACATATTTTTAAATTTTAAAATTGGTACATGCCAGAGCCGGGATTTGAACCTAGGACGTTTAATGAAAAGATAGATGTACCTTAGCCACTACGCTACAGCCACCTATAATAATATTGTAGGACTCACTCACTCTTTTAAAATCTCCATGGCACATGTAAGAATGCCTTAAATATGATATTTCATTACGATCTACGTATCTTCTTACCTTATTTACTTACTTCGATCATTTATTGCTTTCTATATAAAATCATAAATACCATATTATTTACTATACTATATGTCTATCTAGTGATACGCGGGCTTCGAGTGACCCATACCTAAAATGCCATTGAAATTTCGTAGATTGACACTCAAGCCTTTGACTACCACGCCACAATAAAAAAGGGAGTGTGTATTCACAAGTCGTGAAGCGTATGTTATGTTATGTTTATTTACTATACAAGTATAATACTAGTTGTATGATATATACTACATAACAAGATACTAAATACGTTTCTAACCCCCAACTGAAAATGTGGGGTCAGCCCTGAGGTCTGTCCGCCATTTTGGATTCCCAAAATTGTTGATACAGTAGAGTCGTCTACACAGTGTGTTTGCTTAGCCCCTAGCAAAGGCCATCGCTTACACAAGCAGAAACGGGCCCAAATATTGCGGAAAATGGACCAAGAGCAATATATACGCCTTTCGTGCTTAGTAGTAGAGAGTAAAGGATTGTGAATGATTGTCAAAGTCAAATGTTTTTATTCAACATAAGTGAAAGTACAGTACATTCATTGAACGTCAAAACATTTGCCTGACACTGGTTGCCTCTTAGCATTGAAATTCTACTGGTTCGGAAGCCCTGGCTCGGAGAACCAACAAGAAACTCTTTTGGTTGAAATTGGTGTAACTCATTATTAATACTGTCATAAAACTTATAGTGATGCGACAGGTGACGATGTGATTCGATGTTTCTGAGAAAATTCTTCTGTAAATATATGCATATGCCACGAATCAGTAAATAAATAATTAGGTAGTTTCTTACTAACAAAATTTTGAAAGACGATAAAAGATAATATTTATAATATTCGTAGTAGCATTTTGATTGCATTAAGGCATTCATCTTGCTATTTACTCAAGTCTAAAATAAACATTGAAATTTAAAATTTAATACTAATCTATCTTCTAACTATAAAATAAATTAATACAGTGCTAACTAGCTACATTTATTCTTGGCATGTATTTCACAAACATTATTTAACCATCAGACTTCGAGTAAAATACATGTATGTAACTGATAGTGTTTGAATGAACGAAAGACCGAACGAATGAACTACACGCAGAAAACGCGCACCGAATGAGTGAACTATTAAACCGTTCTCTATGAAAAACATTAGCAACTCCCAAAGGACGTTCAGTCTATTACAAACGCTCTACTTGCGACGCAAGCCAAGTCATGTGAGAACGATAAATTCCATCATTCCGTATAATTACGGGGCCCGTTCACCCGCTTTGTTTATTCAGAATAGCTTAGGGTTGGGAGTTAGCTTGTACTAGAAATATCGATATAAAATTAGATAATTTAGATCTGTGTCTTTGTTAACTAATTAGGTTTCTGTTTAATGTTAATACATACATACACATCACACCTGATTCCCTGTAAAGGGATAGGCAGAGATCTCGGATCCCCATTTGTCCCGATCCTGACAGACCTCTTTCGCTCCATTGACACTCGTACATCTTCTCATACACACTCGGTTGTTATAGCTACTCCTACCTATATATATACCTCCTTAATGTGTAAATATATAATTAACGTACATATAGGGTTACTAAGTAGTTATTCTAACTAACGCTGTTTTAACAACATTTCACTCTAAGAAACTAAAGAACGTAGCTCCATTGAAGCTAATAGGTGACAGGCTAGTAAACTGTCATTAATATTCCATATTGATGAAATCATAACTCGATTTTAGTCACTAAACAGATGCTATATTTGTCTTCGAAGCTTTGTTCACCCGAAAAGGGAGTAAAAGCTGTGTGTTATTATATGTACAAGTATGTATATATGCGTATATGGAGAGAAGAAAATCCCTTCTTCACAAATATTTGCATTTTATGAAAACAAAAACATCGATAAAAGTAAAACAGATGTTAATCTAAACCCAGGTCTAGTACTAGTGCCTACAAAAGTGGACCATGCACTCTCTAATATTAACATGCGCTGCGAAATTTATTTTTCAACAAAACATTCTATTTTTATAATCAGGGAACAAACAATCTCTTTCAAAATCTGATTAAAACCAGTAGTAGGGACCAAGTAGGTTAGTCAAGCACCCATTCGACTTTTTTGTTTCCCTGGCATAATTGAATTGAGCTTTACAACTGGCTGATTGCATGTTACCTTTGTTTCGTGTTTTTTAAATAGAATAAAATTTTAGAATTGGCGGGCTGTGTATTGTATTAATTCTGTATTTTTTTTTCTTTTTTACGTTTTTAATTGTGTTTTACGAGTATATTTTGATGGAATTGTGTTTATTTTTGCAAAATCGATTTGTTTTTAATATAGCGCGATGAAAACATTGAAAGGGTACGTTTTGTACATTTGTTACAAATACAAAGAATTGAAACTAAGCACAATTAGGTTTTTTGGTGATATTCAAAATGTTTGTTCCTTGCTAGTCTGGGGGTTAAATAGACTTACTAGTTACATTTCTTAGAATAGCGTAGAAGGTGATTTAATGGTGATTCCCGTGTTAGTCTGATACGAAAAAGTACTATCTAGATCTTTTTCCCTTCATATCGTAGGGGGTAAATTAATATATTGAGCGATAGACTAGAAACCTGTCACCAATATTCCATATGACATCATAACCCCAATATTCATGCTAATACTGACTTAAGTGTTAATTCTATCCCTGAAAGTAGCAAAATAACGTGTATGTATGTAAACACACATATACATTCACGTCCCTTTCGGGGTGTACAGAAAATCAGAGATTTAATATCACGAAGGTCACTGTTTAGCAAAAATATTGGGTTTGTAATGTCATACCTTGTCAGTGCAAATACCATATATATATATATTTTTTTTTCTTTCTATAAATTGTTTGAATTAATGTGTATGTGTCTGAAATATATTAATGTATGTTTATATAATGTTTATGATGTTACTACAGTCTATAGTGTATATATATATGTATGTGTGTGTATATACATAATGTGTATGTACGTATATGTATGAGTGTGTATTTATGTATATGACTATATCTATTTACATGTCTTTAACTAATGTTCTGGTTTGTGTTCCTCAAAGTATGATTATGAATTATAGTGTATCAATTTTATGTATGAGTATTATATCTGTATTTGTCACGATGGATATTATAAATGAATTATTTTGTGTATGTTCGTTATTTGTTATATGCAGCTTGTGACAGTTTCCGAATCGGGTGCTGCCGGAGGACCAGTGATGTAGCCTAGCTACATCGTATACTGAGGCAGCACCTTTTCACTGCATCAACGGTGTTCTTTGCATATATATTTTTTTTCCATGTTTGTGTTTTTGTATGTAGTAAATAAAGATTTTTTTCTTTCTTTCTTTCTTTCTTTCTATATGGTACTTTTGGTGACATATACCCCTTATCCCTTGAATGTAAGTACAATATTATATGCCAATGTCCAATCTAACCCAATACCTACTCTTACAGACCCACCTGGCGCCCCCTACATCGAAGGTTACGCAGAAGGGGAGACAGTACGTCGAGGCCAGACCGTAGAGCTGGTCTGCAGGAGTCGAGGTGGCAACCCACCAGCCCAACTCGTGTGGTACAAGAATGGCGAACAGATACGCATGGCTTATCGGTAAGTGTTTGTGGGTTTTATGTTTGTAAATAATAATTATTATAATAATATCTTTATTGAGACATCCACATCGATTGAAATGGACAGAAATGAAAATGAAAATCTTTTATTCAACATATTAATATGCGATTAGATACAATATTCAACATACAATAGAACTCAAAGACAATAATTGAATTACACAATACACAACACATAAAGTTACATTTCATTTTACATTAAATTCAATTGAAATTGTCTTACATGAAATTTAATTTATATTTCAAATATGATTCCACAGCTAGTAGTAGTAGTTGTGGTAATCTCAAAAGGCTAATAATAGTAGGAGTATACATATATGTATATTTAAACTTGAAGAGCATGTATAAGAAGGTTAATGGGTGTGAAGCAAGAGAGATTTGTCACCCGTTCCAGGTGGCGATCGATAGTCTCTGCCTATACTGATCGGGATGTAGGCGTGAATATATGTATGTATGTATGTTTAAACATAACCCTAATTTGCAATTTAGGCAATTTGTCGAATGCTTGTGTAAATAATCATCTTATGAGTATACTTATGCATTATTTTAAGATGTGGTTAATGAAATAATGGTCTTTAATATTATTCTTATAATATTGATTTTGTCATATCTTCACTATTTTAGGATTTTATAATATACTATATAAACAGTACTAAACCTCATGTATACAATCGAAAACCTTCTCCAAAATGATTCGTGACAAATACATCAGAATTAAGATTAACTCTACCAATACCTTATAACCCACCTAAGAATTTCATCTTAGATAAGTCACGTCATTGTCTATGTGAGACAAAACCTGTCCTTGATTCTATTGGGAAAGCTTTTAGGTAATGCCAACACTAAAATAAGTGTCCTGTGCTATTAAAGGTTCTTGTTACTTGTCCAGATCTTTGTCTAGAGAACTAAGACTATTAATGTCGTGCTATGAATTAACAAAAAATCAAATTGTGAGGGAAGACAGACATTAGCTGAGACGCTAGTCTTCCCGCGACCACTGCCTATGCAACTGGGTCGAAACGTCGGGCAAAATAAAGGTAATCAGATATCTTTATTAACATATATTCATGCCGTTACTTACATAACGAACTAGACAGAGATTACTGATCGCCTACAGGAATGATTCTGTCAAATCTCTATTGCTAAACTCACACCTATTAACCTTCTCATACATGCTCTTCTGTTCTCCATACTACGAGTACTGACACCCGTCTTGAGAAGACTGACATTCTCAAAGACATACATGTATATTTACGTCCCTTAATCCCTTTCAAAATGGACAGGACCTCTGAGATAAATAATATCATATTTATCATAAATATAGGAATTGTTATGGCATTCATATAGTTTAATAAATACAGGTTACTAGCGCATCGTTCAATAGATTTCATCTCTTAGGGATTCCTTTATTCACCTCCCTAGTCCCTAACTCTAGTCCCTTATAATTAATAACTAACGGGACTTATCGCGTAAGTTTTTATATAATAAAGTTACCTATATTAACCCGACGTTTCGGCTACGTTGCAGCAGCCATCGTCACGGGCAGTCTGCTAATAATGAGTATAAATCGCGAATCTCTTTAAACTGTAATCCCTTAGTCACCTCCTATCACATGCTACGAAGAATGGCAGCTAGTTATAACTCTATTTACGTCTCAGACTAGCCTATCAATAGAGCAATAATAGCACTATCCACAGGATATTATAGTGAGGTTTCGTGTTTCTATTCTTCATACCCGCCGGGTTGGAAGGGTAAATAAAGAGTCAAAGGCAGGTCCTTTCATAGTATTTTGTTAGGAAAGCATTTGTTGGATAGATGAGATTGTAGAAAGCAGATACTTTAAAAGGTTTGTGCTAATCGGTAATTAAATACTTGTACTCTTAAGGTGGAGTTTAAATGTACATATAAATACCTTAGTGTTCGGAGATGTGATATGTCCTTGTTTACTTTTAGCATTCATAAACTTACTATCGGGGTTAAAATTAATTTAATATGGAATATCTATTGTTGTTATCAAACTTTTACAAATTCTGTAGTCGTCTTTTGTTATATGTCTGAAAGAAAAACAGCTTAAGGTCATCTTTACGATAACATACATACATCTGTACATGTAATTAATGCCGCCGAATGTGTATGAGAAGATGCATAGTCAATGAAGCGTAAGTGGTCTGTCAGGATACGCACAAATGGGGATCTGTGATCTTTGCCTACACTTATACAGGTATTTAGGCGTGATTTGTATTTATGTATTCTATAAACTAACAAAGCGTCGTTTACAACAAGTGTTAAACTTTAGTGCCTATCACAGCTTATAACTCAATCGGTGTTCAAAACACACGCCACACTCGCATTATCTATAACTTTTTGTGCGCACGCAAAAAAGGTTCCGATCATCCGATCACGAAGGTATAGGCAGAGGAATAGTCACCTAATAGGCTTGTTTTATTAGGACGGAAACAGACTGGTTATTAGCTGTCTATTTTAATGGTATATGGTAGTAACTTGTGATATAACATATGCTAAATGTCGGAATAAAACAAAGACAAACGCGTTCACGACTATTAACCCTTGCGGTGTAGCCAGAGGTTCAGGTGCCCATCTCCGCAATTGCGAAGGTAGTAATTCTATGGCCACCTCGAACCCCCGTGTTGACCAGATAGTCAGTACTCAATGAGACAGGTAGTTCCCAAATCCCTGTCTATTTTAACGCGGATAGAAATGTTGAAGAACTATTCTATAAGAAGTATCTATCTATAGCCATCGAGTATGTATGCAGGAACAAGTATGTTTGTCGTTATGTTTAGAAGTCAATGAAGCGAAAGTTGTTTGTCAGTATCGGGAAATATGGAAAACGGGAAATATATGAATATTACCGTAAAAGATATATGTTCTTAGACACAAAGTATCGCCTATTATAAACAAAAAGATATATATATTTTTATGCATGTATAGCCAATATATGACTACCACTTACATACGTTAAGTACCTGTTTGTCGTAGGAGGCAACTAAGGGACTAGGGGCGAATAAAATCAAGTAGATTAAGATCTAGCCTCCTGTCATAATATTATCATCCTGATCTGTTTAAATCATTAATTCATACTCAAGTATACATATAAAATAACAATAATACTTACGCTTACCACCTCTCACATTGAGTACTGACTATTTGGTCAAAACGTGGATTCGAGGTGGCCATAGAATTACTACCTTCGCTATTAAGGAGATGTACACCTAAACCTCTGACTACGCAAGGGTTAATGGTCGTGAACGCGTTTCTTTTTTTTACCTACTACAACCTACACATTTATACCTTGCTTGACAATAATAATTTGCCAAGTACATCCTGCGTTAGCTTATACTTCGCCACCCCAAAGATCCGCGAGTTCCCCTTTTTAAGACGCCCAGTATTAAACGAGCTACAGATAGGGCGTATGTCACGATGATTTATGTAGGCCCGCCGCTAGGGATGGGGGCTGTCGATAGATTTATTTATCTATATGTGGTAGGATTTTTTCATAATATATAATATAATATTGTAGGACATTATTACACCAATTGAACTAGACTCTTGCTAAGTATATTAAATTAAAATTTTAGATTTTGTTAGGAGTTGTATAAATTGTACACAAAAAGAATACATACAATCATAACAACATAATAGAAATACATGTTGGTTCTAAAATTCCAGATTGTAATCCTAAGTAGTGTACACAACATGCCAAACTTAAGATATTAAGTACACTGATTAAAATAAAAAAGACACAGAAAAAAGATTGTTCATAGTTTAGAAATTAGAGTTTGAATCGTAATTAGTCCCGTATTAATCAGGCAATACACTGTTTGAAATAAAAAAAAAACCTTTAGACAGTTAAATAAACAATTACATATAAATATGTATATATAGGTTCGAATTACTGCTGACAGATACAAATCTAACTTATTAGTTTCAGTTTTTTAAGATCTTATAATGATATTATACATACATTTATAATACAAACTTAGCGAGCCAAACTTAAATGGTTTGTAATTATATTATTGAACCTCTATAAAACGCACTTAAATCATATATTATTATAATTTCATATACTCAACTCCTAATCCGTCCAAAACAATCACCCCCTACCCACAACAAAACATCGATAACCCCTCCCACTTCCACGCCATCGACATATCGATAAAACCATGTTTGTTTACGTCCCTCGCGAAATTGTATTAAGACGTGCCTCCAGGCAGGATGCTGATTTATAGCCATACCCGCTGCAAGCCAGTGATGTGACTAATGGCTTATCGATAAAAAGTTCCTAGTTTTAAACTGTTTGACGGACTCATGTCAGTCAGGGTAGCTTGTCAGTCATATAATAGTGTGCAAATTGTTGTATTTGTATGCATGTATTCGGTATCTGTGACAGAATGGAGCTGTGTTTGGAAGGTTTTTTGATGAATGGGAATACGTGATCGCTGTATACTTCTATAGGGAACGAAGCTGTATAGTTAAGAGCAGGTTTACTAAATAGGCTAAATTGTATATTAGACTTGTTATTAATTAGAATAAATATGAAATCAATAACACGATAAATACATGGCTTCAAATAAGTGTTTTAAACCTATTATTACGATATATATTATTATGTAGTCTATCCCATCTGGGAAAGTAACAGTCCAGGTTATCGAGTGCTGTATTTTTGGCGGTGGCCAACATAAGAAAATGTATCTTGTATCTGAGTAGGTAATTAGTCAATATAGATCAGTATTAACCAAAAACAGACTTAGCAACAAATATCCAAAAACAATCATAGATACAAAAATACCCTTATCTCTAACACATAAAGGGTTAAAACTGTCGAAAATGTATGCTTACAGTCATACATACCTCTTATATATCTTGCATCTCGGATATGAATTTCCGTGTCTGCTAAATTGCTACCATCTGACTTCTTAGAAAGTTTCCCCAATTCGCTACGGGAAAGTTTGGCCACCCTACAACTTTGGCCGATATTTGCCACAACAGGGGTTAACAGGATTCTAGTTAAAGGTTAGGGCTAAGGAACGTAAGGGAACAGTTGTCTTTCTGCTCGGTTTTATATATATATATATATATATATATATATATATATATATATATATATATATATATATATATATATATATATATATATATATATATATATATATATATATCGGTTATTTATAATTATATATATATATCTATAGGGTAATGTGTATTTTCTGACCCATACTTATTCTTCTGCTTTCGGTTGTTGATTATATATGCTAGATATATATAATTTGTATATATTTCTTAAATAAACGTTGACTAGTACTCAACACAAATCTTAAAGTCACTTACTAAGGGGCTAGTTCGATTGGTGTAATGAAGTCCTAAATTATTATTATGTAAGCAATTCTGAAGATTGAATAACGTAAATGAACGTATGTTAAAGAACGTGAACTTATTCATAGAATAGCCTAGGTAAGGCTTTTAAATTGTCTGTTTAATGCTTTATCAAAATCCTGTTCATCTGACATTTATGTTTTCAGATACAGTCGCCATTTGCATTTAAATTCGTTGACACATTGTTGACATATATATATATATATATATATATATATATATATATATATCTATAGGGTAATGTGTATTTTCTGACCCATACCTGTTCAACTGCTCATACATATATACATACTACATGAAAATGATTAAAAGAGAATTTAATAAGCAGAAATAATTATTATGTAATGTTTATATAACAATCCTGAACTTTTAACTATTTGATATTATTTGTATCAAATAACTAATATATACATACTATATACTAATACGAAATTGTAATATGTAGAGAACCTACCATTATTTGTAGTATATCATAAGTACTTGACCAGTTTCAACACTTCAATACAGTGTAACCACAGACAGTTCAAAAAGTGAAAAGGTCGATTGAAATCAATATCCCATATAAAACGTAAATGTTATGTTAGAAGAAACTTTAGTATTATTACGTGTTAAAGGTATTGTATGGACGTATAGAAGCTAATAAACATAGATAAGTGTATTCACGCTTTTAACTAGCATATAGCTATCTTTCGGCTCGATGTTGTATAATAAGAATATATTTAAAAACCTATTCGTTTATACAAATATGTTAACGGATAAATTGGCGACATTCTGGCATAAGAAACACCTATAACCACCGTTTATGCATATATAGGTAAATTAAACAATAGTCATTCACAAAATCAAGCACCGTAATTTCTGCCTTCCCCTCTGAATAGACAGACTATTGCCGCCATCTTGAACACACAGCGATTAGCGTATAACATAAACTCCGCCGCTGAGTGTGACAAGCCCCATTGTCTCCTTAACAATTAATCTCAACTTGGATTTAGCATTCGCAAACTTGGCTATTCTTGGGCGAAATGTTTTCGCAAAGTTGGTTTTTCGAAAACCCAATTATGGGATAATCGCGGCCGGTTCATAGATCACGCTTAAGTACTTGGCGGATTATGGGATTGGTTGCGTTTTGGAAACTATATGTAGCGACATCTGTTAGTTTTTACCAAACAAGAGTATTGAAATACTCTTATATGCTTTAACTAGCTGTGAATTAGAAATTATTACGGCTACTACTTATTTTATTCAACTTATACTCCGGACTAGCGAGAGTCAATGCAATAATATAAGATTTTTTTTGGACGAAGAAAATATATTATAGGATATTCAAGTCTATAATTCCCGTTATAATGCGTCAATGAATATGATAAATTAAGTCGAATGAAATAAATGTCTTAAGTCAAACTGAAGCTGTAATTGGCGACGTAAAGTAATTACTAGTTACCAGCTTATCGGACAAAACTATTTACCTCTAATCCCTTAGACACATTCCCTAACCTTGGTCCTACAAGCCACGCCCTCTACCGGATGTTCAAAAATTAATCCCGAATCATTTCCCCATCAGCCTATAATTGGAACACAGCCTCCGCGAGTTGATTAGCCAACAAACGAGATCAGAAAGCTAATTTACTTAACTGCCGAAAGAACAATGTAGAATTGAACGTAAAGTGAAACAGTGTAAGGGAAATATTTGGGAGTAGATTTTCATTCATTTTAAAAGAAAACGGGACTTATTACTTTAAATATACGCGATAAGTCCCGTTTTAGATAGTAAAGGAAAGATAGATATTTGTTTTTGGTATGCTAAAGGAAAGTGAAGGTTTTAAAATATTAGTATTTATTTACAGCTTAAACATAAAATATTATACGCAATATTAACTAAACATATATGTACGTTTACGTCTTTTAAACTGTTTTGGGATAGGCAAAACCTTGATGAGACAAAGAAATGTATTTTAAAGTTACTTTTTAGCATGAGTATTGGTGTTGTAATGTCATATTAACTTACTACTAGAAATATACATAACTTCTGCATGTTATTATCTCAATTATGGTTTATCATTTTATTTTACTAAATAGTACTTTATAGATGTAAATGTAAGACAAATTGCCTTTTAATCAATTTGGAGTCCTATATTATGATTATAGAGTTACTATCACTAATAGGGCAAAATTTCTTACGACTTTGACACTATATTCTACAAACTCTTACAATAGGTTATACATAATTCTCTGTGTCCACACATTCGTCCCAAACGCAAATAAAACGCAACTAGCTGTATTTCTTTTTGGCACATCGTAGAATTTCGAAGACTAAGTAAATACAATTTATTAAACTATGGACTAGCAACCTGTCACAAATGTTCCATTATAATCTCTTTACAACTACAAAATTAATAGCAAAGGTAAATGAAGCGATAGTGGTCGGTCATGATCGGGACAAATAGGGATCTCTAAAGGGAATCAGGCGTGATGTGTATGTATGTAATGGTAATTGAGCCATTATAAATTCTCAAAGTTTTACCTACCCTGAAAATATAGAATGATGTGATAATAAACAGTACATTTAAGTATTGTTGTCATGTTCATTTACAAACTACTCATATAATGTTACCTCGCATTATTACCAACGAATTTAAATGCAAATAGCGACTGTATCTGAAAACATAAATGTCAGATGAACAGGATTTTGATAAAGCATTAAACAGACAATTTATACAAAGCCTTACATAGGCTATTCTATGAATAAGTTCACGCATTTTGATTTTTTATATACTTCCGTCATGTATTCCCTGTAGTTTTTATATGATATCATTCATGTCCTTTAAAGATTTATCTACGTCACGCCTTCTCTAAAAAGTTTAAGTTAAGGAAGTTAATCTAAAATGAGGTAGGCCGAGATCACGGATCTCCATTCGTCTCGATCCTGACCAATTTCGTTTCATTGTCTATACACTTCCTTATATACACAAATTTAAAGCTTACATATAAGCTAACCAATAGCCTAATGTATTTTGTTTACCCTTAACCCCTTTAAATACTTACAACATGCGGAGACAAACAGCAGCTAGTTCGTATTCTGTTGACGTCCTAAACTATAACACAATCAAGTTATATATGAGACTTATTTGATGTAGTATAAAACATACGAATTCCACAGACTTCTATTCTATACATACATATATATTTACGTCCTTTAATCCCTTTTGCAGTGAACAGAACCTTAAATTTACTAACTGTTCGGTCACTACATCGTCCCTTACTCACTTTTACCGAGAAGAACGGCAGCTAGTTAGCATTAAATATACGTCCCAGACTATCTTAAAACGACTGCCAATAAGACATTTTTGACAAGCGTTAATCAGGCCATTCATTCAGCCTTAGCCACATTTATTGATCGGTGAAAATGTATTCGATGGCTGAATAGAAAACGCCTTGACTTGTTTTTAATGGAAAATAAACAAAAGCTGTTTGTGATTTTGTCTAAGATACTTCCTTTGTTCAATTTGTATTGAGGTTATAAGACTTGAGGTGGTAATCTTGTAAAAGGTAGATTGGTGTTAGGGATAAACGTTGTTAGGTAGAATTTATGTATAATAATAATATTTGGACATTATAACACCAATTTAACTAGCCCCTTGGTAAGTTGATTTAAGACTTGTGTTAAGTACGGTCAACCTAAATTTAAGAAATATATATACATATTATACATAGATAAATACATATATAGCATATATAATCAACGATCAGACTGGAAAGCAGTAGAGAAGCGTAGTTCTTAACTCTGCCTCCACCAGGAATCGAACCTGGGATCTCACTATTAGCGTTCCGGCGGCTAACCGATTGGCCACGGAGGTGGTCACATTATATGTATGAAGTATTAATATTCTTGTTTAAGAATGGTGTTTTAATACTATACCGCTAATGTATGTACATAGGGATATTAAAAAGTGTTGTTTTATTAGATATATTGTCATCCTTAAATATGAGCCGAAGCTTCCTTTATATACTTTCATCATCATCATCAGCCTGTATCAATCCACTGTTGGACATAGGCCTCCCCCAAATGACGCCACTTCTCCCTGTCAGTGGCCGTTCGCATCCATTCGATGCCGGCCAACCTGCGCAGGTCGTCTTCCCACCTTGCCGGGGGGCGCCCCACGCTACGTTTACTGAGACGCGGTCTCCACTCTAGGACTTTTTTGCTCCAGCGACCATCAGTCCTTCTGCATACGTGACCAGCCCAACTCCACTTCAGCGTGCTAATTCTTTTCATAATGTCGGTTACTTTAGTTCTCTGGCGTATCACCTCATTTCTGATGCGATCTACCAGAGAAACCCCGAGCATCTTCCGTTCCATAGCACGCTGAGCGACCTTGAATTTGTGGGCTAGTCCCGCAGTGAGTGTCCACGTCTCAGAACCGTACGTCATAACGGGGAGCACACACTGGTTGAAAACCTTAGTTGTCAGGCATTGTGGTATAGACGACGTGAGGACATGCCTTAGCCTTCCAAATGCTGCCCATCCGAGCTGTATTCTTCTGTCCGCCTCCCTCTCAAAATTGTTCCTGCCAAGCTGTATGATTTGGCCCAAGTAAGTATATTGCGAAACAACTTCTACGGGAGTGCCCCCAAGGGCAACCGGTCTCGGGACTACCAAGTCATTGAACATGATCTTGGTTTTTTCTAAATTCATCCCGAGTCCGATGCGTCGAGAAGCAGCATCTAGATCGGACAGCATTTCCTCCAGATCCTGCAGCGACTCTGCCATCAGGACGATATCGTCAGCAAAGCGGAGGTGCGAGATGTATTCCCCATTTATATTTATTCCCCGTTCAACCCAATCCAACGTTTTGAAAGCATCTTCCAGTGTACTCGAGAACAGTTTCGGGGACATAACATCCCCCTGTCTGACACCTCTCTGCAACTGGATAGGTTTCGTGCCGTGGCTTTGGAGTTGAACGGTCATCATGGCGGAATCATAAATATGTCTCAGCACACTCACGTATCGCCAGTCGACTTGAGATCGCTGCAAGGATTCCATGACCGCCCAGGTCTCGACCGAGTCAAAAGCTTTCTCATAGTCCACAAACGCGAGGCAAAGTGGCTGGTTATACTCTTCAGTTTTCTGTATAACTTGCCTCAGCGTGTGAATGTGGTCTATGGTACTAAAATCCCGCCGAAACCCGGCCTGTTCTGGTGGCTGAAAGCTATCAAGCCTGGCTGAGATTCTATTGGAGATGACCCTCGAGAACAGCTTATAGATGTGGCTCAGAAGTGTTATCGGCCTGTAGTTCTTCAAGAGGGTTCTATCGCCCTTCTTAAAGAACAAAACAGCCACACCTCTGCCCCAACATTTCGGAGTTCTTCCGGAGAAGATGACGCTGTTGAAGATTCTCTGGAGCTCCCTCAAAACCGGTCTTCCACCAGATTTCAGGAGCTCAGAGGTGATTCCATCCTCTCCCGGAGCTTTTCCATTTTTAAGCTGTTTTAAAGCCATCTCAATCTCATCCATATCTATTTCGGGCATGTCCTCTGTGAAGTGGCGTGTTAATGTGGCCCTCGAATCGGAGGGGTCGGGAACAGGACTTCGGCAGCGCGAGCGGTATAATTGGCCGTAAAAATCTTCAATCTCAGACAAGATCTATGGCTTAGAGGTGACCATGTCTCCACGAGCTGTCCTCAACTTCGTCTTGTGGCTACGTCCCAGTTTTCGGGCGAATACGCGCATCCCACGGTTTTGCTCGATCAACTCTTTTATGAGGAGAGCATTAGCCTTACGTAGGTCACGTCGTATTGCCTTCTTTATCTGTTTGTTTAGCGTAGCTGTTTGCGAAGGAGATGTCTGTGGAGTTTCTCGTCTTAACCTCATAAGGTCCAAAGTCTCGTCCGAGAGATCCGACTTACGGCTCCCAGCTCGAGCCCTGCAGAACCGGCTCCCTTCCTCTCCAATTATTTTGGTCACATTTTCAAGGTCCTCGTCAACATTGGTCGCGGTGTCAAGAATGGCAAACCGATTCTGGAGTTCCAATTGAAACTTGGATGAACCAGCGGCCATTTGCAGTCGGGTAGGTCGGAGCGTGGACTTCATCATGCGCATCCTTTCTTGCTTATAGTTGATATTCAGGGTGCCTCTTACCATGCGGTGATCACTTCCGGTGTTAAACCTGTTGATCACGGAGACATCCCTGAATATGTGCTTTTTATCCGCCATGATGAAGTCGATCTCATTAAAGTGTTTTCCGTCGGGACTTTTCCAGGTCCACTTTCGTTGGGGCTTTTTCTTATAGAAGGTGTTCATAAGATACAGCCCCTGCGATTCAAGAAAGTGGACCAACATGTGTCCTCTGGAATTCCGACTGCCAATGCCGTGTGGCCCCATCCTCGATTCACCACTCTCCCTTTGATTAACTTTAGCGTTGAAGTCCCCCATCACAACGTTGTAGTGAGCGGACGTGGTATGATGCAAGGCCCGTCCGATATCATCGTATAGGGCCTCTACCTCTTGGTCTGAGTGTGCCGATGTGGGGGCGTACACCTGAATCATTTTTAGCGAGTATCGATCCGATAGCTTAAGGACGATATACGCCACCCTTGTCGACACACTGGACACTTCCACAACGTTGCTACAGAGGACTTTGTTGACGAGGAAGCCTACGCCCCCCTGGGACTTGCAGTCTCCTTCCCGGAAGTAGAAGAGGTGGCCAGAGCTTAGGGTTAAGCAGTCCTCACCCTGTCTTCGGACCTCGCTTAACCCCAGGATATGCCACCTAATTTTGGAAAGTTCTACTTCCAGCTCGGCAAAATGCGAATCCAGCCGGAGACTGCGTCCGTTATACGTCGCCAAGGTCAGTTGTTTTGGTGACTCGCTTGACGCCTGGGGATTCTTCGCACCCCTGGCACTGTCGCTGCCCCGACCGTCACCGTGGCCAGGACGACAGTGCCGCCAGGAACTCGGGGCCATCTTTTTACGTGTCGTCATTCATTTTGTGGGGGGTATTGCCTTAATCTCCACGCTGGGCAGGCGGGTTGGAGATCGCAGGGGTAAGGAGGTTAGCACTAATGACGCTGCTGCCCGTCATTGGCTTTGTATTTAGTCTCCCTACCCTTTTTGGATGGATATACCGCCATCGGTCGGTCGCACAAATATTATTAACGGACTATGATGCACACTATATAAATAAATATTAAATTTATAAATTATAAAAAGATGACGGTGGTAGCTAAAAATGTTTACAATTTTAAACGATTTATAATTAAAAGTTATTTTCCTACCACCGTCAAAATATTTTCAACCTATTAAATTTTGTGGGTACCCTCAAAAAAAATTATATACTTTAGCCTATTATTAAGGACGGATATGACTAATATATAATATGACGGATATATAAGGATCAAACCATTCTCAAATCTATTTTGCTAAACTCCTTATCCCTTAGTCGCCTTTTACAACCAGCGAAAGACTAGTTATTGAAATCTGATTAATGGTCATTCAATAGACTATCAAAACTATTGTGTTAATAGTGATGCACAAGTCCCAGTAACTTTTTATATAGTGGCCATGACAATGCATAGTGGCGCCAGTTTTAAAATGTACAATATTGTATTTTGCGCTTATAAACTTAAACCTTATAAAAAGAAGAGACTGCACTTTTAGTGCTGACTACATACCTTACGAACTTATCGATAAAAAAACTATCGACAATTTTATATACAGCCTCATCTCTACCCCTTATTGAAATAAAAAGAGCTTCCGTACCAACAAAACGTGTTTATTATTTGTTCGCACCTTATAAATTACGTGACCTTCGGAAGAGCGACGAGTGAATAAGAAAACCGAATTCAAAGGGAGCTGAATTTGTGTGACAGCAGCCTGAACATGATGAATTTATGCTCAGATAAATATTATGTGTTACGCGTGGTAGTGTGTGAACGTGGAATGCTAACTGGCTTTTTCTTTTTGGAAGGGAGTTGTAGGTTACTGAGGACTTAAATGCAGAGATGAGTTGATGTATGAACGGAGGTTTACGAAAGGAGTTACAGAGCCAAAGTGGAAGGTAGAGTTAAACGGGGTACCGCGTAGAACTTATACAGATCAAATTTGAGACATTCTTCTTAAGGCAGGTGTACGTAGTGAAGAACAGAAGAGCATGTGTGAGAAGGTTAATGGGTGTGTGTGTGTTGCTATTATTTGTATTATTATAAGTAACAAAACGTAATAAATGTGGAAGCAAACTACGTAAAAAGCAAGACAGGCTCTCGATCTAGCGCAATCGTTAAATTAAACTTTCACAAAGTAGCGCTGCTTTGTTTAGCATAAATTATGCGTAAAGCGCTTATGCGCTGAATTTTGTCTTTGTTGGCAGTTTGTTAGTAAATATTTTAGTTGCCTCACAAAGTTTTCACCGCAAAGCTGCGACAATAATTAATAAAAATGTCACAACACTAGTTTTAATGGTTATATACATTCACGTTCTTTAATTCCTTTTGCGATGGACAGAACCACGCTGACACGATAATATCTCCTAGGTCAAGTTTTAGCGTGAATATTCATTCGATAAGGTAGCGAAGTTATTTGGAACATTAGGGATAGATTACTAGCCTATCGCCCAATTGATTCAAGTGCCCCTAGTCCCTTAGTGGCCTCTAACTTAGCACTCTATTTACGTCCCAGCTAGCTAACCACAGATATAAAAGTATAGTAAACAAAATGAATCAAAATATGATTGTGGCTCTCTTACATGGCATGAAAGAGCATCGGGCATAATAATCGTAAAAATGTCACCTACCGTAGTAGCAGTTACATGCGGATATAGATTTTGCGAGTCACAACCTACTTTGGTTGAACTACGTAAACGGTAACGTAGATTTTGTAAGTTAGTACAACCGGATCTTATATACTAGAATAGGTTTTCTTAGCATTATTTGTGTTAAGACTAGACAAAATAATTACATCTTAGTAAGATCAAGCATTACAAACTTAATTGATCTAAAATGAAGGTTTGAATTTAAAATACCTCTTTCTTTCGAGATAGGATGATTTTATATTCATCCTTCAACGTTAGTGACAAAATTCTCAAACCTCACCTATACGTATTAGTTTTTATAAAAAAACATGATTCTCTTATTCACATCTTACAAATAAGACACAATAAGAACTGAAAATATCTTATAAAAGCCTCTAATATACATAACATAACAAGTGTACTTAAAAAGAATTTCTTGTGCCTCACACCGACTACGCTGTAAGGAAACAAATATAATAAAATTTTATTCATTGAACGAGCGACAATAGACTTTACATGCTCAGGAATAAAAGCCAAGATGCATAAATAACGAGTTTCCTCTTTTATAGACCGCGAATATTGTGTCGCGCCATTACTGCGCTGTAATTTATCGATATCGACAAAAATATTCTAAAGGGTGTGTCCCAACACCAATTTGGGGTGAAACATGTTACGTATGAAGAAATTTTGTTCGTGTTTTGGTTAGGTAAATGTGAGAGCGTAAATAATATGACACTTGATTTTTTAGGTTGTATGCCAATCAGTGTCACATTTTATTAGCTTTATTGTTGTATTATATTATAGCCGTTTTATAAATGTATACATTAAATATTTAAGTAGCATTCTTTTTCAGAATTTCCGTAAAATACGTGTAGATATTATGTTACAATAGAAAAATACATTTTGCAATTTTGGTGGTACCTAAGTAACTGACTTTTTCTTCTAAGATACAATATAAGACATTTACATTCTTTTCAAATCTAGAATCAGGTTCTTAGTTCTACTATGTAATCCAATCTCAATCATTATAGTAACCCTACTTTTTCTAAGCAGTAATAGTAAGCAGAGATCCCGGATCCCCATCTGTCCCGATCTTCACAAAACACTTTCGCTTCATTGACACTCACACACACTCGGCGGTTTTAGTTACTTCTAACGTGGGTGACGAAAAAGTGGGTGGAAAATTTTCAAAATGGCGTCTATCTGACTGTATATATATATCTTTAGGCCAGCCCCTACTATTTCTCTCAGACTAAACGTCAATAAACTTTTTGAATACAGAATTATAGATCAAATATCATCTAATAAACTCTTTGACAAACCAGCAAACAGTAGCAACCAAATGAGACAGTCTTTATCAAAGGCGAAACAAAAAGCTTTGATTCCGCTGCAAGTCATTAATCAACGCGAAGTTCCCGGTACATTTTTCCCGGATCCTTATCTTGGGATAACGCAATCTTCCCAACTTTAGCAACTTCTGCCCTCACTTTCATAAATTCTTAGTCACGCTTTGTTTGAGGGCGACTGGCGATAGATGGCTCTGTTTATTGGTCTTTAAAAAGGTTAGAAGTGTTTAGTTTTGAGTTTTGTTTGTCTTTTTAGTTTTATTATTATAAGTTTAAACGTGTGTTTAATAAGATGTTTAAGTGTAGGTTTATTGCGAAGGTTTAAGTAGGGTTTGGATATTATAAAAGAGTTAATTAATGTAAATGAGGATTAGTATAAGAAGTAGGTATAATAATCAGTGAGTATGTATATGAAAGTTATAAATAGCAGTAACTACATTTCTGTCTATCCTTCTAAATAAGAGCAGACAGACTTGTATTTAGGTGCCCAATTTTGCTAAACCGACTAAAATCTTCAAAAACCGTAACTCTATTCAAGTAGGCAATAAAACATCCACAAAACACCACAGCTCGGCGAATAAATTCAGTACACTCCACCAAAGACATTCATTTCGCAGACATCTGCTTAAAATGTTCAATTTATATCTCTGGGAACCCCTAATAGACTGGAAATCTATAAGCCGAGATGACAGCTCGGCTACGTTTAGCTTCGTAAATCACGTAAAACGCGTTATTTATTACTTAATCTCGAACGCGTATTTTAAAACGCGGGTAGGGAGTAAAAGTGTTCCGCCATTTTTCTTTTAAAGTGCCTCTTACTTGACCACTATGAAACTGTTAGTGGGAGATGCGCTTTATCGCGTTAGAGGAACGTGCTTCAGGAATGGAGTGTAGTTGCTACTTTACTGACAATTTGACTAGTTAAGTAATAATGAAGGAGATAATATAGATATATTTTACTATACAATATAATATATTTTATTTGTTTATAGAAGTGCATGTACTGAAGGGTTTGTCGGAATATCAGCGTTGGCAGTGTGAATTTCACACAATCAACATTAGCTATGACAAATCCTATTCACACTTGCGCAGGGTTGCCATGTACGCTTGGTTCCATAAATGTAAATTATGATATAATTAATTATTTTCTCTTTTTATGTATATGTATTAGTGAGTCTAGTGTGAATAAAAGGAATTTTATTTTAATTTTATTTTTTATGTTTGGGTGCTTATATATTAATAACGGCGTTTTAAACAACTAAATAGATTAATTACACATATACTAACGTCTTCCTCACTTTTTCGTAGTAAACAAAATATCGTTTTTATCTTCTTAGCAGTTACTATCCGTGTTATAATAGCAATTATGTATAATATTATTGTTATTTCAATCACTTACTACGAGTTTTACGGTATCAAGAATGAATGAATGGCAGGAAGTGAAAAAATACTAAATTGTACGTTAAAGTATACCTACTACATACGTTATATGGAGATTTCAGCCCCTTCTACATTTGAATATGTTTCTTTAAACACATACATATACATGCACGTCCTTTAATCCCTTTCAGTGTGGACAGAATCTTAAAGACACGAAAACATCTCCTTAGTCACTTATTAGCATGAATATTGGGGTTGTGATATTACTGTACAATTAATGAAAGGTTACTATCCCACCGCTCAATAGATTCCATAAACCCTTAGAACAATAGTCGATTACGACATGCAGAGAAGAACGGCAGATAGTTGTCATTCGTTTAACGTTTAAGAGACTCCATATTGAATATTCGTTTCATTTCAGAACTAGTGGTCGTATGTCAGAGAACGTGCTGTCTTTCAAAGCGGATGCCTCTGACAACAAAGCGAGGTATACCTGTGAAGCCAAGAATGTGATGATCAGCAATACCCTCAAGGCGGAGATAGACCTTACTGTGCTGTGTGAGTAGATCTTACCTCTTATATATGTACTAGTGACCCGCTCCGGCGTTGCACGGGTATAAAATATATAGCCTACTCAACTATTTAATGGATGTTATTATACATATAAATCTTCCTCTTGAATTGTTCTATCTATTAAAAAAACCGCATCTAAATCCGTTGCGTAGTTTCAAAGATTTAAGCATACAATGGGACATAGGGACAGAGAAAGCGGCTTTGTTTTATACTATGTGATGATGATGTATGTCTGTGTGGAGCATAGTGTTTGCAACGAGCGTAATATAATAGGGAAATCATATTACTAATACATATTAAGAATATTGTAATTCGACGTAGTTCAGTTGTTTGGGGCCTGACTTCTGTATCAGTGGGTACAGGGTTCAAATCCCGCTTGAACATGTACCAATGGAAATGACGTTTACAAAATTTTCGTAATAATAACACATTTACGAAATGCATCGAATTATACGGTGAGGGAAAACATCGTGAGGAAATCTATCTGTTCCCCAATGTAATAGTTAGTGCTTGTAAATGCCGACATGGCTTGCCACCTGTCACATTGAGTACTGACTATCTGGTTAACACGTGGGTTCGAGGTGGCCATAGAGTTACTACCTTTGCAATTGCGGAGATGGACACCTTAACCTCTAACTACACCGCAAGGGTTAATGGTCGTGAACGCGTTTGTCTTTGTTTGTCTTTTGAAATCCTTCTACGTATAGTATTTTATGTACATATGTCTGTATGTGTAGCAAAGAGTAATATGTTGCGGTTTCGAAAGAAATGTAGTGACTTAGATTGATAAGGCTTTTCAATGATTTGGACATGTTAAGCGAACGAGTATAATATGTAATGTGGGAGCCGGATAGACTTAAGCTTATGGACGTGACTATGGTAAATTCCATATCGATTCATTTCATAGCTTAATTGTACTAACATGTAAGCATCACTTGTCACAAGTAAGATAAACAATAGATTAATAAAACACAACCTTAATATTATTTCCTTTCAACTAACATATTATGATGGTTTGGACATGTTATGCCGATGAATGATAGTAGATTCACAAAAGGAATATATGTGAGTGAAGTGGAAGGGCCGTTAAGTATGGACCAGTCCAATAAGACATATGACAGTCAGATAGACGCCATATCGAAAAAGGATGACGTTAGAATTACCTATAACCGCCGAGTGTGTGTATATGAGTGTCAATGAAGCGAAAGTGGTCTGTCATTGGACAAATGGAGATCCGCAATCTCGGCCTACCCCTTTACAGGGGATCAGAAGTGTTTGTATGTATGTTAGTGCTAAATTCGATTATGATTCAAATACAAAACGTACTAAGTCACATATTAACAAATGTTTGATAAGAAACTTTGTAACACAGGCGGTAGCTTGTTTATTTATTCTGCAAAGGCCGTAGCGAAGAGAAATTAAACCGTAAGCGCGAAAGTTCTTTAGAAATACCCTTTTCTGTTTTAAGAGGTCATGCCCCGGTTTGACCCGCCGAGTAAATAAAGGCTAAGGTCTGGACACACTGGAAGGGTACGCTGCGGCGATTTTTAATAAGGCAGAGGAAATAAAGTGTAATATTATTAGGTTATTTATGGTTGTAACAAAATATTGCACAGTCACTACTTTATTCGAATTTTCAGTGATCTAAGAGATGCTATCTCAAGATGCTATCTATTCTATCCAAGCCATTAACAGTTGAAGGACGCGTCTCTTTAATTTAGTTGTATATTACCACCTAAACAGATGCTAGGAATTTTAATGGAATTATAAAATTTATTCATAATGTATACTTACTTGATATATTAACTTGTAGAAGTATTTACTTTTGATGGGGATTAAGTCAAGTTCGAACCTTTGATTTCCAATATTTCCTCGATCAACCTTCTTACCCATACGTCATCAGGCTCTATAATCGAAATTACTCTAGTAGTAGTATTCTAACTCGTACTCCATCTAAAACTTAATACCACATTCCTAACTCTAAAACAAAATAAATTCCTTGCTAGCAACCAAACAAATGTACGAGTAGAGCCGATTAATAAGCGGTTACGCGGCGTCACATTGATTCAGTACCCACCAACCCTTATAGTTTTAATACTAGCGCCTGTTACGTTTACGCTGTGTTTTTACGTACATTTACGTGAAAAGTTTTTGTGTGCTCAACATTACACGTAATACGAGAATGTTCAATCTTTTCATGTGGAAAATGAGAGTGTAGGTACACCCTTTTGTGTTACATACATACACATCAGGCCTGATTCCCTGTAGAGGTGTAGACAGAGATCAACGGATCCAAATCTGGGCCGATCCTGACAAACCACTTTCGCTTCGACACTCTTACATACTCGGCGGTTATAGGTACTTCTATAACCGCACTTTTATGTTCTATTCTAATATAGAGATATAGGTAGACATATAGGCACCTGTCACATCAGGCACTGGCAGATAGATAGTCAACACGTGGGTTCCAGATGGTCATAGTTACTACCTTCACGATTACGGAGATGGAAACCTGAACCTCTGACTACCCCCCGCAAGGGTTATGAATCGTGAAAACGTTTTCTATTTACTAACTAATATAAACAAGACAAACGAAGACAACTATTACCTGTTCAGGGAACAGATAGGTTTCCTCACATTTTTTCTCTCACCGTAGTATTGTAATTTTATTACGAAAATGTTCACAGAAATTCATTAAACTTAATTCCCATTAGTACATGCTCAATTGAGATTTGAACTCTGTACCCTTTGATACAGAATCAAGCCCCAACCAACTGAGCTACGCTGACTTACTGAGATGCGTCGAATTTAACTAATATAAGGAATCCTTTCTCCATAGTCGCTCCATCGCAAGTGACCATAACAGGCCCTACTGAAGCCAGAGTTGGCGACCAGGTTCCGTTGACCTGTGCCACCGCACCATCCAACCCCGCCGCGGAGGTCAAATGGGTGGTTTTGGGCAAACACTACAGAGAGAGCAACAACAAGACTGCTATCGCTAATGAAGGTATGTACTGGTATTTACTCATAATTACTTCTAGCTTAGAGTTGTCCCACTATTTCCACAGATGTCGGTAGCGCTGCAACAAAGAACATAGAGTCAATACAGAGATGTACATAAAATCAAACAAAACAAAATGATATGAAAAGAAAATGATATGATATGTAAAGATATGAAAAGAATATAATATGTACATTCACGTCCTTTAATCCCTTTTAAGGTGGACAAAACCTTGGAAATATAATATCCTAGGTCAGTTTTTAGCATAAATATCGGGGTTGCGATGTTAACATGGAACATTGGTGACAGGTTGCTAGGCAATCGCCCAATAGATTCGATTTACTTCCCAAACTAGCGCTGGAATTAATTATTATATAGAGGTTGATGGGTTGGATGGACGTAAAAACTACTCTAACTAGCTGCCGTTCTTTGTTGGATGTCCTAAAGCTTCTCGGGCTTAGGGATAAATGAATCTATTGGGCGGTGGGTTATCAACCTATCATCAATGTTCCACGTGACATCACAACCCCAAAAATTCATGCTAATAAGTGACCAAAGAGATATTTTCATGTCACCAAGTTCTGTCAACCCCGAAAGGGATTAGAGTACATGGACATATACGAAATCAAAAGTGGTATGTCAGGATCAGGCAAAAATAGAAATCATAAATCACTGTTTACTGTAAACAAATATTATTTTCAATATAGAAACAAATACTCCTAACATACCTCTACATATCTTTTCAATCGAAGCTTCGCTCTCAAAGACCTAAACGGTAGTAAAATAGGTTTTAGGCTATTTTTTCTTTTCCTTTCATTCGGCGATTGAAGCGTGTGTCTGTATGTGGCGGCCGAATAGAGTGGATATGCCGGTCCCGAGATTTTTTCCTCTTGCAATACCTACTGCTTTATGGGAATAGGGTTCTAGTGGTATTGGTTTCGGGTTTTCAGGAGCCTGGATGCTATATGGGATCTTGATAATATTAATTATGTTTTTGTCTAAGATAAATATAATAGGAATATACGTAGGTGAAATGGAAGGGCAGTTACATAGCGGCCGACCCAAGAATACATATGACAGTCAAATAGACGCCATATTGATAAAGGGTGACGTTAGAAGAACCTATAACCGCCGAGTGGGTATAAGGAGGTGTATGAGTGTAAATGTAGGGAAAGAGTTTATTCAGAATCGGGATATTTGGGGATCCATGATCTCTATTGTGGGGAATTCTACAGGGAATCAGGCGTGATGTGTTTGTATGTATGTATGAATATAATGAGTATTGATGTCTTGATAGTAGTAAACAAGTTATATATTTATACGTAGACTAGTGACCCGCTCCGGCTTCGCACGGGTATAAAATATATAGCCTACTCCACTATTTAATGGATGTTAGTATACATATAAACTTTCCACTTGAATCACTATCTATTAAAAAAACCGCATGAAAATCCGTTGTGTAGTTTCAAAGATTTTAGCATACAAAGGGACATAGGGACAGAGAAAGCGACTTTGTTTTATACTATGTAGTGATAGTGAAGTAGTAGTAATAATATTACAATATTGCAATGTTTATATACCCTTTTCCTTTATTCAGGCGGCTGGATAACCACCTCCAACATCACTGTCACAGTGGAACCCAACCGAAGATCCATCGTGGTGGTATGCCACGGTATCAATGCCCAACTCACGGAAAACGTCGTGGCTACACACACCATCAATGTGCTATGTGAGTATATGATTAAGTTTATGAAAGCTTAAAATGTATGGTCTACCATCCAGATATTAGCCGGTTAAAGTGGTGCTTAACATTGGTTATTGCATGTGATGGTAGATTGTTGTGGTCACATATACTATCAATGTACTATGTAAGTATAAGATTAAAATGCATGGTCACCCATCCAGGTATGTACCAAGTAAAGTGTTCCTTAACATTGGTTATCGCGTGTGATGGTAGATTGTTGTGGTCACATATACTATTATTGTACTATATCCATGTTCTATGTGAGTAAAAGATTAAATTTAAGACGGTTGCCCATCCAGGTATGGACTGGGTAAAGTGTTGCTTAACATTGGTGATAGAGTGAAAATTATATGTTGTAGGGGTTACATATACTATCAATGTGCTATGTAAGTATAAAATTAAGTTTATCGTGTGTTTGTACTTACGCCAACATAATCTTAATGGTTGAATGGCGTAACATAATGAAGAATTTAAAACAAAGTCATGTTTAACTTTGATCGTAGAATAAGATTGTATACCATACATACAGGTCACCTATCTAAACACTAACTAAGGATAGTGTTGCTTTATTTTCGTGATGGAATGTAAATTTGTTCGTAGAATATGACTTTATGTAATCATTTATATTTATTGTCATGTATCGTATGTCAATATAGCGAATATGGTTTGCCAGAACCAAAAATATGTTATTCCAAAATAATTATAATAACTACAGCACCCAATATTATACATACTTCCAATACATATTCTTCTTGATTACTTGCTATCTAAAGATTTGATGCTATTTTCACTTACTAAATTATAATAGAACTAATAATAATATAATAATAGCATTGATACGGATATCACCTAAAGATAACCAACTAAACCACTTATTCAAAGCATATCAAATTCATCATTTCTACCATCATAAATAAGAGATAGATCACGTTACGAACATAAGTTGTAAAACGTGACTATGGACAAATGCTTTATTGGAAAGCGTTCATAAACGATTCTATTTTGATGTCAACTAACAGTGTATATAATGATGTGGTTTACTAACATATATTACAATAGACTAACAAAACCTAATGTATCATATTCTTCTATGCATAATACTTAAATAATATTTTTGATTTAATATGACACTTTGATGACAGGACAGGATAAAATCAAAAAACAAACGCGTTTACAACCATTATCTCTTGCGGAGTAGTCAGAGGTAGTCAGAGTATTAGTTCCATCTCCGCAATTGCGAAGGTAGTAATTATATGGCCACCTTGAACCCACGTGTTGACAAGATAATCAACAACCAACTATAAAATCAATGTTTTCCTAATTATGAATTCATTTATTACTCATGCCATACAAAGAAGAACGATAGTTGGTTGAAATGAAATGAAAAAAAAAACTACGTGGTATGTAATCATACCAAAAATAACTAACAAATTCTCATAAATTTACGTTACAACTTGTACAGAATAATAATAAATTAACATGCTTCATATATTTAAAAAACCTAGCACGCTATAAAATATTAAACCTACATGGTATAAATCCTCTTTGTTAGTGCAATGCATGAAAAAAGGTTCGCAAACACTGCTCGACCTCCTTTCTTGCGCATAATTATTTCTCAAGCGGGGCTACCAGTCCATCATTACGCTTAACTAGAGCGCTGCATATTAAGTAAAACATCGTTAGTTTCCAACCCTTCGCAAAGGGGATTTGTGTTGGTATGGGACTTGCATTGAATTTTATTAACTGCCTCTATATACATGATTAATAACTAACGGGACTTATCGCGTATGTTTTTATACAATAAAGTTACCTTTATTAACCCGACGTTTCGGCTACGTTGCAGCAGCCATGGTCACGGGCAGACTAATACTATATATAAAAGGATTGGTAAATAAGCAGTAGTTGTAGTTGTACATGTATATTATTCGTTTATACTATGTACCTTTCATGCACTATCGATTGCAGTTAAGGAAGTTAAAGGTTGTATCTTCATAACGGAGTTAGTAATTCTATGGTCACCTCGAACCCACGTGTTGACCAGTTAGTCAGTACTTTGTGGTGGTAAGCCAAATCGCAATTCACAAGCACTCACTATTACGTGTAAGAAGAATAGGTAGGTTTCGGAACTATGTTTTCTCTCACCGTAGTTAATATGAATAATATTTTTTATGTTTACAATCATAGTAGCATAAATTATAAATAGTAATTAGTTTACTTACATGGTTGTAAAGCTTAGGACTAAGATAAATACAAAAATTGTGGCTGAAACTTGTTTTGAAAGTTGCTCTAGCGCAAACTAGATCGATTCTACGCTTTGAAATGTTTTTAGGAAAACTAGTAAACTAATGCTGATAAAGTATATGCTAAAATAAACAATTAAACAATATAGTTATTATAAAAAAGATAAATACATATATAACATATTATATAATCAACGGGCAGACTGGAAAGCAGTAGAAAAGCGTGGTTAATATATAAAGTAAAGGTATTGAAAATTTGATCTTGCAGAACGTGCGATACTTACATATAATCTTCGAAAAACAGATAAAATCTTAAGGTGAAAAAACCAATCAATTTTGGCTTTAGGGAGGTGAAAGATTATGGTGGATTTTGGTGATGAAAAACATCGTGCGAATACCTATGTACCTGTTTGTATTTAGAAATCTGTAAACAGCAATAGACTCTACAACTAAAGTTTTATCAGTATAAATAGTATTTATTAATTTATAAACGACTATAGACGCAATTAAAATGTTGGTTATTAGCTATATTTATAGGTTTTTGACTAGATAAATTCATTATTAGTTAGACTTAGGCCATGGATATTCAAGTCTGACAACCCCAAAAAGATAATTAATTGGTCATGAAAATTTAGCTTAAAAATTATCATTATATTAAAATATTACATTAGTACATAAACCCTGAAGATTACAAAGCAAAGCGTGTTACTAAATAATATTATAGTATCAAAATATAGTGCAAAAATAGTTTTCTCGATAATTGATAATGTTATAATATCACATCAAAGACCAACTCTGTGGAGGTCCCGGGTTTGATTGCCGGTGGAGGTAACGTTAATAACTACGCTTTTCTTCTGCTTTCCAGTCTGGTCATGATCATATATACTATATATGTATTTATCTTTATATAACAAGTATATATTTCTTAACTACACGTTGACTAGTACCCTTAACACAAGTCTTAAATGAACATACCAAATGACTAGTTCATCGGTGTAATAATGTCCTAAATATCATTAAACCTTATACGACCAACCCTGTTTGCTAGCCCAACCTCATAAGGGTCCATAAGGATATACCCTCGAAGCCTTGTCACTACTGCTCATGATTAATGTACTGCCTGATAACATTTCCTGCCACCATGTTATATCTGACGACATCCGGTTCCTACTTTATGAGAATTCGTAGCAATAGTGCTTGTGTTTTCTATGTACAGTAATAAATTTGCGTTTTCTGTGTACATATATATGTATGTGTGTTTTGTAGAAAGAAAAACTGAGAGATATATGAGGCTTTTTATCAATTCTTATTGTCTTGTAAAAGTTACTATCAGTTTTGATAATATTAATACAGAAAGTGACAACATTCGTTAGCTTTTAGATCTTGTATATCTTTACGAAATTCGTTAATACGGCTAGTTTGCATCCTAATAAAGTATGAGACTAGCACAGAATTAAAGCAACTCAATATCATGACACATTCTTGAGAATTTTCAGTTATTTCTACCCTTTAGTTACTTACAAATATATTAAATATTATAAAAGTTCTAGAATTGCACATAGTAAACAAGTTCACAACTAAAACATCACATCACATAATCACCAACTCCATTCACCCACTAATTAACACATCAGCCACACAAAATTCACACACAGCTCGCAATAACAATAACACGTGAACCATTACATTCTAAACAAGCCTGCTACGAATCACGTATCCGTAGTATTATTAGTTGCTACGGCTCGGGTATGAATCACGTGAACCAAATACGACGGTTGGTCGAACCACGTGTCCCTCATTACAGTAATGATCGGCACACGGCCAGCGTGATAATTGCGCTGCATTACTGCACAGGGGTGGCGGTGTTATGCCTCCGTTTATAGCGGATATTTCGTTTTTGAATGTGGTAAATGTATGTTTGTGGCTTTATTATAGCTGTACTCTTGTTGAGTTTTATGATACATGGGGAATGATTGATATTTACTTAAGTTTTGCTTTATTTTCGTTAGTTTAATGATATATATTGGGAATCATTGATATTTGCTTTCTGTGAAGGGATAGTTACTAGCTAGTTCGGGACGTAAATAGAATGTTAAGTAGTTGTCTTTCGTCTCCGTATAAGGTAAAAAGAGACTAAGTTATGAGGAACGTATAGTGTTATACAAATTTTGTATATTAATGCCATCATAATTACGACAGTAATAATAAAAGTAACCAAAGAGATATTTTGAAGGGAAAAGGACGTGATGGTTATATGTTTTTCAAAAGACAAACGCGTTCATGCCCATTAACCCTTGCGGGGTAAGCAGAGTTTCAGGTTTCCATCTTCGCAATCGCGGAGGTAGTAATTCTATGGCGATCTCGAACCCTTTTTTTCAAGTCCTGTTAAAAACGTAGTGTAAGACGCTCCCCTGCCAGGTGGACTGATGACCTCAAGAAGGTCGCTGGTAATGGATGAGGGCCACTAGTGATCGTGTTTTGTGGCGTACCCTTGGGGAGGCCTACGTCCAGCAGTGGACTAGTATAGGCTGATTGATTGCTAATATAGATGGCAATAATAATATGTAAAAAAATCTAAAACTTTAATTTGTCTATTCCATGAAAACATTTCAAGGCTCAATAACACGTAATTGAGTTATAAAAAGAGGTTCAGAAAACTGTAAACAGACCTTTTTGCTCTGCCATTTCACAAAGGGAAACTTTTGTTTGTGTTTAAGGCTTCTAGCGATGTTCTTAACTTAATACTAACTTTGAATAGGTATTCGAGATAACCCCAGATTGGTTCTAGGGCAAATGATAAGACTTATGAATAAAAACTAGACTTAGGTAGTCTATTTTTGTTAGGTGTTTCTTTCAGTCTGGGTCGTAAATAGAATACTAACTTCATTTCTTATTGATTAGTAATATAAGGTGACAAAGGAAATTGAGATATTATTTATTAGACTATGTATAGCAACATATTTTCAATAATATCTTTATCACAAACGCTGAATACTAATTATAATATAGAATTAAGACATTTTTTCTCTTTACGATTCCGTCCATCTCAAAAGGGATCAAAAGACAAGAAGATGTATCAATAAATACGTATTTAAACAGTTCCTACAGTGCTATCTTTAAAATTGTCCCTAATTCGTAATGTATAGAATCACATGGTACAAATTAACTTCTTTATACCACGCCAACGCAGTTAGTATGCCAGTTACTATCCCACGAACCAAATATAAAGAGAACCAGGCGTAAGGAGCGGTCCCCGTTACGCGGTGCGGAGTCCAAATGGCGTGTTGTAATTGGTGCGGAGTCTAAAAATGTGTAGTAGAAAGAAGATATCTAATTTGATTGGCCGTTGCCGTGTTTTGATTGATTGTAATATCTCCCCTCCATCCCGCGTACCTCGTTTCACCCCGCGTAATGCTACGCTAGTTTCCATACAAATTTGCGTAAGGCCCACTCCTCTTATTAATTACTCCATGGCCAGTTCTAACCAATGTCTTTGTTTCACAGATCCCCCCTCAGCACCTCTAGTTACCGGGTACATTCCCGGGACAACACTATCCGCAGGAACGGTACAGAAACTATCCTGTATTTCCACCGGAGGAAACCCCTTGGCCACTTTGACTTGGTACAAGAACGATAAGAAGGTAAGTGTAAATGGATTTAACTCAGGAGATAGTTACTTAAGGTCTTCTGTCTACCCGAAAAGGATTAAAAGTTTAATTTATTAATAATTACGACAAATAATTTACCGTGCTGTCTATCTAGTGATACGCGGGCTTCGAATGACCCATATCTAACATGCCTTCGAAATTTCGGAGATGGGCCTTCAAGCCTCTGACTACCCCGCCATAATAAAAAAGGGAGTGTGTATACACAAGTCGTGAAGCGTATGTATGTATGTAATTTACCGTCGCTAACGGTTAGAGAAAACGCCGTAAGAAAACCTGCCTATCCCTCGAGATTGATTGCAGTCACAGTTACAAATAAAAGTTTCTTTGTCTTTGTTGTGAATTATTATTTACTATTATATCACCTGATACATACCTTTATATATAACCGTCTTGTTTGATTCCAGATCCACTCCGTAACGAAAATGTCGGATAAAACAGTGGCTTCTGAGATATCCATCCTGACTAACGTCACTGACAACCAAGCGCAGTACAGATGTGAAGCTACGAATAGTGCAACGGAAATACCCCTGTTTGAAACTGTCACTTTGAACGTACATTGTAAGTTGATAGATAAACATTTTTATATGTTGAATCTTCAAAAGTACTCCAAAATATAGTAACGCATAATAAAGGTTAAATTAGCTTTGCAATTGTGTGATTTGGGTGTGCAATTCATCAAAAATGTACGAGAGATAAATGAATGAAACAATAGGTTTTTTCTTTCTGGAATATATCTTATTTATAGGGATTGATTAAACGGGATTAAAAGGAATTGATTTAAGTAGAGGAAAATGGATTTTACTGGGCGATAGGTTAGCAACCTGTCACATTATATAGCTGTGCTGTCGAAAATAGTGATGGGAAGGATTTTTTGGATTGGTCGATTAAACTATACTTATGTATTAATATCGTAAGCGGCAACTACGAGGTAAAATGAATTTGTATGGCCGATGGGTTCGATGCACATAATTTCCAATACAACTAGATATGATACAAATAACAGAACGTATATAATACATATTCCTAAGCCATAAACCATAAAGAGATAGCAGTCATAAAAGATGCCTACATACAAATGTAATTTAAAATCAAATCAAAAACTTAATTACCCCTACCCTACAACTAAAATCGAATGATCATTATTTTATTTGCACACACATCAACTAGAATATCGATCAACAACATTGCAACATTAATTAAAAGCCTACTCGTAAATAATCAACGTCATGCAGAATACTTGTCAAAGGGTTTTGCCTCGATATCATTTCGGCTCTCTTGATTATTTTTCAGTGCGTATATGGTTTTTAGGTTGTTGGTTTTAAAGAGTTTGATATGGTTTGTACGGGTTATACCGTTATGTGGTTGGTGTATAAGATTTAGTATTGCTTTAAATAAGTATCGATGTTATAACAAGTTTTAAATTGATGGTAAAGTTTGTGTTGATCTCTTCAGAATACGTGATTTAAACATATGTCAATATTATAAGAAGTTTTTTATT
>JAMBLF010001420.1:0-96364 GCA_030578115.1 Leucoptera coffeella | reverse complement strand
TTAATTTCAAAATGTACATAGACTATTTAAAAAAAAAGAAAATATACTTACCACACAAAACAATGTCATTGTGAACATATTTAGTTTCTAGTATCAATTCAGGTTGTAAGACAACACTCATAGCCATAGGATCCAATTGGTGCCAATAATGTTCATGTAAAATAGTCACTTCAAAAGCATTGCAGGCTTTTATCAACTCTGAATCTATGATTCCTAGCTCCTGGGTTCTCCATTCCTGGAAATACATAGATAAATAATAGTCTGATAAATGTTAAGTGACGATAAGTGTAGTTTATGATTAGATGGGTAGCCATTTGATGAGATAATGTGCTGTTGTTAAGAAAATATAAGGTCATGAAACCTGGCTTTTCCTTGGTAATAGTCAGTACTTGTAAAAGAGACACGGCTTACCACCTGTCACGTTTGGTACTGACTATACTGTCAACCTGTAGTTTAATATGGACGTAGAATCAATTACTAATTATCAATTCTCCCTTTTTCATAGTGTCGGGGAAGTCAGAGTCTTGAAAGTCCGAAATTTTGTAGGCATGTTAGGTATGGTCCGCCCGTGCCCGCCCGTGTTTTAATAGATAAACAGCACCCAACGTGATAGGCAGTGAACCGTATAGCCGCATTTACGCACTGGCTATTACCTATCCCGAGGGATAGTCAGGATTCCTCACGATGTTTTCCCTTACTGTTAACGTCTATACATTTATTATTAGATTCATAAATCTGCTTTAAAAGGTAAAACTTGTCTTCTTACGACATGCCGAAACAAAAAAACATACAAAATTCAAGACCAATATAACTTGACCCATGACTCACCATAGTAATGTTCTTCAAATCAATGAATTGAGAGAAAGGTAGGAGGGTCACTCTATCTGGTCGAGAGCTGTTCACTACAGCCTTATAGGCTTCTACGTCCATTAATGCATTGAACTCTGGTTCATTGTTCTGAGGACCTGAAATATATGGACATAAGTTACATGATGCCTTTAATTACTTTTGGGGTGGAGAGAATCTCGAAGATATAATATCTCTGTGGTTGATTTTAACATCAGGTCCGAAAGTCATTCAATAACTTAAATGAAAGAAAGAAACTTATTCACTACATTTACAAAACACAAACATGGAAAAAATATATGTAAAAAAAAACCATTGATGCAGTAAAGAGGTGCTGCCTCAGTATACAGCTAGAAAGTATTCTATTAACATCAAAGTGTATAATTGGTTATATTTAATACGTTTTCCTTATACGCGTTATAAACACTTAAATTTTAACTTAAACTTACATTACAATTTAACTTTAAACCCTTTTGAGGTGAAACCCCCAAACTTTTAATAGTCAGAAGTTTGCGTCTTCACCTCTAAAACTACAGCTTAACGATTCTATAACGGTCCTGTGCTGTGTAACATATGTAATAGCGATACCTATTAAATACTTACTGTAAATATGCCCGGCAGCTATATAAAGGTGTTTCAGCCGTCCTATAAAGTCAGGGTCCATTCTTGCCGCCACTGCTATATTGGTGAGGGATCCTAAGGCGACCACTATTAAGTTACCTGAAAAATAAAAGAGCATTTTTGACTGATCTCTAAATACAATATTAAAGTGAATTGATCAATGCGCTAGTTCTATTGTTGTCATAGTGTCTTAAATTTTTATTCTTATTTATAATCTCAGTTTAGCCTAGCCGTTTGAGCCTCTGAATTAGTAAGTTCAAGGGTCAATTTTCGCCTGCGCCTGTATCAATGAAAAGTAAGAAGATTTTTATGTAGGTTTTGCAATAAGGGTGAATAAAAGTGGCATAATTAGGCACTATTATGATAGAAAGTCCTTAAATCCTACATTTATAGAAAATATAACCCGAACTTGCATATATCGTGCTAGGGCTAATGGTCGTTAATGTTTATAATATTATTATATTTATATATCTATAACCTATTATATATTACCTTCATATTGTTTGGAGAAGTCAATCAACGCATTGACAGCATGGACCGGCTGAGCCTGTATAGGTTCATATGTTTTGTGATAGTCCGCATCACCCAACCCATCCAATCCGTAATAATAGTCAGAAATCGTGCCTATTGCTAGAGATTGGCTGAAGCCTCTGTATATAGGGATCTGAAAGGTATAACAATAAAGATAGTTCTTTATTTAAGGCACATTAATACTAACTACAATACAGAGAAATTAGTAACTTAGAATACAGTAAAAGGGGATGCCTCTACATCTGTTAAAAAGTACTTAATAATTGATACATTTTGAAGATCTCAGTGGCGCGAATGTTTAACGTTAATCGTAAGGTCCCAGGCAAAATTAAGTATATCACATATGTACGTACATACGCTTCACGACTTGTGTATACACATTTCCTGTTTTTATTATGGCGGGGTAGTCAGAGGTCCATTTCCGAAATTCCGAAGGCATATTAACTATGGGTCACTTGAAGCCCTCGTTTCACTAGATAGACAGCACCCAACGTGAAAGGTAGTGAACCGTATCGCCGTATATAGTCACTGGTTATTGCCTATCCCGAGGTTTAGATAGATAGGTTTCCTCACGATGTTTTCTCTCACCGTTAGCGAATGTAAATTATGTACATACGTAAATGAAAAACACAATATGTTTAAATTTCATTTATTGGTATATGCCTGAACTGGGATTTAAACCTAGAAGCTTTCTCATAAGAAGTTCGAGATCTTACTCACTGGACTACAGTCTATATCACATATAACTCAACTGCTATAATATATCCCTTTTGTTTTATCTAGTAGTAGCTTATTCTAATTAATGTAAATTTATAATGTTTTTATTTCTACCTCTATATAGTAGACTTGACTAGTACCCTTATCAGAAGGTTTGAATGAACTTACTAAGGGGCTAGTTTAATTGGTATATGTCCAAAATATTATAATTATTTATGATTTTGTCTCTATAAATGATACTTACATCTCTCCTCTCCGCAATATCTAATAATCGTTGATCATTTTCAAATACTTGACTCTCATTAACGTTTCCGTGACAGGTGGTCAGTGCTATCACTTCTGGTCTGAAAAGCAATTTTAATTACATCATCATCAGCCTGTATCAATCCACTGTTGGACATAGGCCTCCCCCAAATGACGCCACTTCTCCTTGTCAGTGGCCGTTCGCATCCATTCGATGCCGGCCAACCTGCGCAGGTCGTCTTCCCACCTTGCCGAGGGGCGCCCCACACTACGTTTAATAACATGCTAGTGAAGAATCTAAATTGAGTACTTATTAATTGCAGTTCTTCTTGGCATATCGTAGAAGACTATTGGAGAAGAGGTCAATTGAATTAATTGAGTTATATGATAGTAAGATGACATTAACATTACATATTATAGTCTGACTAGCACAATATTTATACTAAAGGTTATGAGATGGTTTGATCCATAAGGTTCTGTCTATCAAGGCAGGGATGGAAAAACGTGGTACATTGAACTTTAATTATAGATATATATACATACAATATCTTTCTTTAATTCCCAAATTAACATGGAATTTCATGGAATTTTTGGCAATGAGTGCATGTAACCTATATGCGCAAAAATAATTATGTTTCTTAGTAATTTGGTTTTGTAACTGGCACTGGGCAAAAAATCCTGAAAGCCAGAGTTTTTTCTCCGAGCCATGGCTTCCGAACCAACGGTAGAATTTCAATGGTAAGAGACAACCAGTGTCAGGCAAATGTTTTGACTTGACAATGCATGTACTGTACTTGTAATTATGTTGAATAAACACAATTGACTTTGACAGAACCGGAGATTTTATTTAAGCAATACCAACCCTAGGAAATACAAACATTATCATCACATCCGTTTCCCTACAGAGGGATATACAGAGACACCTAAGCAATAAAAGCATAATTACCCATCTAAGTACTTCTCATTGAGTATGGCTATGAAGATGGCCATCGCATCATCAGCCCCGCCATCCTGATCAATGATCAACTTCACAGGGTTCGAGCTGAAACGAAAGAAAAGTGCTACTAACACCTATGTATAACATATACATATACATTCGCGTTCTAAATCACTTTCAGGGTGGATAGAACCTCGGAGATATAATATCTCCTATGTCACTTATAAGCATGAACAATGGAGTTGCGATGTCATAATGGAACATTGGTAAGGAGTTGCTAGCTCATCGCCCTAGTCTTGTACTTTCCTTATTGAATAAGCTGGAAATAAATACATATATTTCTTGACATTACAGAATAATATGGAACTACTTAGGTATGGTATACGTATATTTATGATTGTAGAGAGAAACGTATTAATATAAAATACTATTTACAACATATTGAAAAAGGGTGGCGTTAGAAGTACCTATAACCGGCGAATATGTATGAGGAGGTGTATGAGTGTCATTGAAGTTAAAGTGGATTGTCTGGATCGGGTCAGATGGTAATCCGTGATCTCTGCCCACCCCTCTACAGGAAATGAGGCGTGATGTGTATGTATGCATGTAATATTTAAAAGATTATCGTTACAATTTATGTAATATTCGATAACAGCAGATAAATCTTTTGAAGTGAAGTGCTAGTAATCCCTAGCCTTGATATTGTACGTACAAGAGATATCAAAAAGACAAACACTTTCACGACCATTAACCCCCGCAGAGTTTTCAGAGGTTCGGGTGGTTCTCCACAATTTTTTATCTTGTTGAATACTATTTATCAGGTAAATTAGGTTTGACGTAGCCTAAGAATATCAATATTCAAATTCCATCAATGATCTTACCGAACATTCAACTATAACAAAAGGGAACATATAAATATGTACCTACAAACATATACAGTAAGATACTTTGATCCCTTTTGGGGTGGACAGAAATCAGAGACACGATAATATCTCCTAGGTCAATTTTTTTAGGTTAGGTAGAGGCCGGCCCTATAAGACATTTGACATTTAGATAGACGCCCTATCGAAGCAGGGTGAGGTTAGAAGTACCTTTAACCGCCGAGTGTGTATGAGTGTCAATGAAGCGAAAGTGGTTTGTCAGGATCGGGTCAGAAGGGAATCCGTGATCTCTGCCTACCCCTCTACAGGGAATCGGGCGTGACGTGTATGTGTATGTAAATTCTTAAGCAAGTTTGCAATTTCGATAATTTACAAACCAACATGAACAGATTAATAAAACATTAAGTTAAGTATTTGCCATAGAGTAAATAAACAATAATTACTTTGAAGCCTTTAGATTATGAATTCTAATGTCATACTACCAAAATCGTTATCTCTAGTCATTTTATCTTTATTCTCGTGAACATGATGAGTTTGCAACTTCGTTTTAAACCTTTGCGTAGAGACTACTATGTAGCAAATTAATGAATATATAACAGGAGCAAAATAATATTGGTGCTAGGCACGTATATATGGCAATCTATTTAATTGGTTTGAAGCTGTAAATATGATAGTGTCGTGTGATTTTCTTAGCAGGTTTATACGCTTTTAACACAATCTGTTCGAAATGTTAAACCTTGGTAGCTTATTATTCATTATGATTAATGAGAAATAAACCAACTGGTTACAATCTATTACTCATTTCAGAAGAACATGAGAAGCAATACCTTATAAAGAAACAAACCTCACCTCTTTCCATTCGGAGATAGCAGTACAAATATCAACACTGTCACGAATACTATAGAACACAAAAACACTACACCAAGAACCAGCCACAACTTTCTCATAATTTCCTTTATAAAGTTATAGAAACTATAACTTAAACATTCATATTTAAGACTATAAAACAGATACAATTTACAACTTATTAGTAATCAAAACTCAGGCTAACAACCATTGAAGTACAAGTGTTAAACAATTAACTATCGGAGTGTATTCTCGTAATTTTTAATAATGAATGTCAAACACTAATCAAGTCAACCTACTGTAATCAGCTAATTACAAGCAAGACTAATTGGTCTGAATAAGAAACAAGACAGTTACACTTGTGCCGCCATAATCCGAAAACAAACATGTGTCCGCTTCATAAATAGCTTATTTATCTATATTTAGAACGAGACTCCATTTATAGTGTGTGTTGAGAATGGTTAGGATTCTGTAAAGGAAACATCGAGAACATGGTAGATCTCTATTACATGGGTAAGTAAATTACTCGTGAAAACATCGTGAGAAAACCTGTCTATCCCTCGGGATATACCAGCACCTATATACGGCGATACGGTTCACTACCTATCACGGTGGGTGCTGTCTATCTAGTTGAAACGCGGGCTTCGAATGACCCATAACTAACATGTCTTAGAAATTTCAGAGATGGGCACACAAGCCTCTGACTACCCCGTCAGAGTGGTGAAGCGTTTGTGTAAATTACTCAATATGGCACTCAGATAGATGGTATATTGAAGAAGAGATAACGTTGAAGTACTTTTAATTCAAACTTTAAATTATTTTTATTCAATACAACAACAGTTATATAATAGTACATTAATTGAACGTCTAGATATATTAATGAGTGGCACTGGTTGTCTTACAACTATGACTCTACCGTTGGTTCGGAAGCCCTAGCCCAGTGCTAAATTAGAAAATAAACAAACTAAAATCCGTGTAGACATTTATAGGCTTTGAGAGTTATCTATTCAAAGGAATATCTCGATTCCTAACGGTATTTTTAGTAATAGAGCTTTACAAAATAAAATATATCATAAATATTTTTAAGAGATTCGCGCTATATATTAATTTTACAAAAAAATGGGACTTATCGCTTTTATATCTATAAACTTAATATTACCTCTGCTTCCCGACGTTTCGGCCGTGTTGCAATGGCCTTGGTCACGGATCAACTCAAGATCCGTTAAAATAAACGGTATAAGTTCCGATTTCTTTAAAGTACACATTTTATTGCTAATTGTATATAGAAGTGTTGACGATGATAACAAATGTTTGGCTACTTATAAGGCAACTAATGTATCTAATATATAAATAAGTTTTTCGAACTATGTAGTTCAATTGGGGTCTAATTGAATGGTATTCAATTGTTTAAGCAACATCATACTCTTCTTGAAATTAAGGTTAAGGAAATTAGGGTACTACTCTTTTGATAAAATAAGTTTTATCTACAACATTCACTACAACATGTTTCTAACGTTTGTTTTCTGTCTAAACGTATTATCTTAATTGTTTTAGTAATCGCTGCACCGCTAATACATCCTGAATTGACTGAATTGTACAAGGTGCAATTAAATAACGTAAATGTGAATTCCTATCCATTTTTAAAATTAAAAATTGAACTGGATTCTTTGTAAGATAATTAAAACTAAATACTGCCGCTAGCACCTTTAACAAGACTTGTTAAGAGTACTAGTCAACGTATATTTAAGAAATATATACATAAGATATATAGATGAATGCATATATATATATATATATATATATATATATATATATATATATGTTCTGGAATCCTTGCAGCGATGCCAGGTCGATTGGCGTTATGTGCAGGTGTTGAGGAGCCTATACAGCGTGGCATCGATATCTGTTCAAGTCCAAAACCAAAAGACAAGTCCTATACAGTTGCTCAGAGGAGTGAGACAGGGGGATGTCATATCCCCGAAACTGTTCACGAACGCACTGGAGGACGTCTTCAAAACTCTGGATTGGACTGGGATGGGTATCAATGTCAATGGCAGATGCCTCACACACCTCCGCTTCGCTGACGACATTGTCGTAATGGCGGGGTCGCTGCAGGATTTGCAGGGAATGCTGCACAGTCTTAACGCTGCCTCACGGTCGGTCGGTCTCCGGATGAACTTGGACAAGACGAAAGTCATGTTCAACGAACTCGTTGTCCCGGGGCCGATCACGATCAGTGGAGAGGCGCTCGAAGTGGTCCAGGAATATGTCTACCTGGGCCAGGTTCTGCAAATGGGTAGGGACAGCTTCGAGCGTGAGATTTCCAGAAGAGTGCAGCTGGGCTGGGCAGCATTCGGGAAGTTGCGTCATATCTTCTCGTCGCCACTACCGCAGTGTCTTAAGACCAGGGTTTTTAATCAGTGCGTCCTACCTGTAATGACATACGGTGCCGAGACGTGGAACATGACGGTCGGGCTGGCTCACCGATTACATGTCGCTCAGCGAGCAATGGAACGTTCGATGCTGGGTATCTCGTTAAGGGACAGAGTCCGGAACGAGATTATCCGGCAGAGAACCAATGTCGTAGACATTGTCTATCGATGTTGCAAGCTGAAGTGGCAGTGGGCCGGTCACGTCTGTTGCAGAACCGACGACCGTTGGAGCAAAGCGGTTCTCGAATGGCGACCGCGTCTCGGTAAACGTAGTGTAGGACGCCCCCCTGCCAGGTGGACTGATGACCTGAAAAAGGTCGCTGGTAGTGGTTGGCTGAGGGCCACGAGTGATCGTGTTTTGTGGCGTTACCTTGGGGAGGCCTACGTCCAGCAGTGGACTGTCATAGGCTGATTGATTGATTGATTGATAGATATATATATATATATATATATATAATTAACATCCAGACTGGAAAGCAGAATAAAAGCGTAGTTATTAACTCTGCCTCAACTGGGAATCAAACCAGGGTCCTCAAAATTAGCGTTCAGGTGCTCAACCAACCGCGTCACAACATGTATAGATATAATTAAGATTTCAGCTGATAACCTGAGTCCCAACGTCTACTTAAAGATTTGTTAGACACTTAATGTTTAAATTACCAATAAATATACATACCTACATTATTATCTCGATTAGATATATAGTCTTGCATACTACTCTTATTTTGGTAATTGATAAAAGTTGTATAATATCTTCGAGTGTGTTGCACATTTTAATTTTAATTTAGAAAAACTCTATTCATATATGTACATATAAATAATAATCGATTATTATCTAAAAAATATAATTATCTAAAGTAAAAGACCACTTACCTATAAGCAGACGTAACAGCCAAAAAATGTCAGGAAAAGCCAAAAATGGCGAACTGCCATTCTTTTCCGTGACAACCTTACGGAGTGACTTAGCAATTGAGTTTTCTCTTTTATATCTCCCACGATTCTGATAAGACCAAAACGTATCGTCACGCAAGGTAGACACCAAACATTTTCTATTCAAATTTAACATAATTGAAATAAATTAATACATTGGCTAAAAGTATGTAAGTATTGGTAAGAAAAAAAATTAACAAATTCCGAACACAAGTTTATATAAGAAAATATAATATTACATTTTAATCGTATGGTCACCTAATGTGGCAGGTAAATGAGTAACTTTGCAACTGCGGAGGTGGCCATACGAACCTTTGACTATCTTAGGCTGAATAGTCTGAAAGTGTGCAAAGCAGCTGGTTAAGTAATAGTCAAATTCGAAAACACGATTGTTCACACGCGTTTTAAAGATCAATATGTTGTATTTTAGAATTTAGCAGGGCCGTTCTCATAAGCCCGATATGACAGTCAACGAACTATATAATCTAATATGAAATATTAGGCTTCTAATAGATAGCATTCACCAGAAGAGGGCGTTTTTAATTGGTTGGACAATATTGAAAAAGTGATGTACGTTCAAATCAATGCAATTTATTTTGATTACTCAAAAGTATCGATCCAATTCTTAATGAAAGTACATTAATTATCACATATGTATGCATAAATATAATAATGATATTACGGAATTGTTTTGATAAAAAAGTTAAATTAATAATATAACTGAAATACGATCTTTTTTATATGTGAAATTTTAATAAAGGAAATAAATAGTACACACGTAATAAAGACACGTAGGTCATGTCCGAGAAAGTATAATTTATGTACGAGGGATATCTATTAAATAATAAATATAAAAGAGTAATTAAAAGAAATGGAACGAATATGGCTCATCTCTATTTCACCTATCAAATTGGCTCTATTTTAATTCGTAGTATAATAATTGAAGTACATGATGTTTTAAACTGCCATCTATTATTTTTCTAATGTACTAATTCAGAAAATTCAACCTTGAATAGTTTCGTAGGTTTTTATACGTTGTAGTTACTTATTATTGGCACAGATGGCATTTTTAATTTTGTATAAAGTCTACTAGCGAGACTTAAAAAGTAAGCTTACTAGTATATAGCTATCTTTCTTCATGGCATATCGTAAGAGACGACTAGAGCTAAATGGAATCTATTGGCCAATGTACTAGCAATGAGTCACCAACATTTCACATGACATAACAACCCCAATATTTATGCTAATAAGTTACCTATTATATTCCCGAGCTTCTGGACCCCCAAAAGGGATTACATTTCGTTTATGTATGTATGTATTTCATTCGTTTACTCATAATTCCTTTTTCTGAACAACAAAAGAAACTAAATGATTTTCCGATGACCTGCACAAAACATTTGAACTGAACGAACGAATTGAAGATGCAGCCTTGCTCTTAAAGCCTTTGAAAGACAAAGTGGATTGCCTGATTGAGATAAATCACGTTTCAAAGCTCACAAAGGCTTTACTTGTACAATGTTATGTTTTAACTAACTTTTAGATAATATGTTGGTTTACAAAATACCTACATATTATATAGTGATTAAAGTATTTTCTTTCTTTCTATATGTACCTCACGCTTGTTTCAAAGATCACAGATCCATCTGTTGCAATACTGACAAACCACTTTCGTTTCATTGACTCTCATACACCTCCTCACACACTCAGCGGTTATAGGTATGTCTGACGTTACCTTTTTTCTATATATTGAGTATATTGCGTGACCCGTCTCTCTTACCCTATATAAATCTTCCTACATAAAGAAAAATCCACCTATACCTTAGGATACACAATATCAGTGCTTGTAAATGTTGACTCAAAGCACTACCTGTCACAATAAGTGCTGGCTGTCTGCCTTACATTCGGCGTGATCCTAAACTTATTAACTTTACAGTTTGACTACCTTGCTAGAGTTAAGGGTCGTGAATATTTATGGCTGAATAGTAGTAGTAGAATATACAGTAGTCCCGTGCTAGTTGGGATGTAAAAATGATGTAAAAATGCTAACTAGCTTTTGGCATAATTATTGCTACTCATGCTATATACAGAGACATTCAAAGAGAAATATAACTCTAAAATCTGTAAAAAAGAAAACTACAATTAAAATTTGACGAATAACTTCCAAAAGTTTGTTCCAGTAGACGAAACGTCGGGTTAATAAAGGTAATTTTATTATATATAAATTTACGCGATAAGTCCCGTTAATTAATTATTAATCATGTGTATAAATCGTGAATCTCTTAAGACTAGAATTACTTCATAATTCTAATTTTGCGGATATATTAAGTTGTCATATCGAAATCAATATTTTCAAAGTTTTATAATTCAGGTCGATTTGATCTAATGTACCTGACCCTTTAACGAAATTATTAATAAAGTAAAAGGTTATCTTTTGAAAAAAAAGAATAGCTCTTAAAGAAATCTTCAGTCCACTTGGATAGCTTTGTCGACTATTACAAAATAATGAATACAAGAACAAGTAAAAATGGACTTCAAATCTGTAGAGATATAGTTGATTTTAAGTTTCGCTTTTATTGTAATAAATCAATATCTAAGAGTACTAATCTGCAATGGAAACAATGTTTTTTAGTGTATAAGTTATGTATTATGATACTGATTACACTAATCCATCGGAATGTTTTGTGCTTATCTAACTATTCAAGTACCTACGCAATAATTCATCAATTATTAATATGGTTTTAAATCATATTCATATTTTGTCTGTTACTTTTAAAAATCAGGTAAAGTTACTTGGTCATTAAAGAAAAAGATTTAAATTAAGAGTAAATTTGTTTTTAATTATTATTCAATTACCCTATTTTTTAAGGATATAAATTAAAAAATGTTTTGTAAAGTAGGTACTAAATCACAAAAAATGTATCAAAATATTTGGAATGTTTTTGTCTTTGGCAAATTGTTTTTGTGGAATACAACGAAGTAAAATAAATTATTTATTCTAAACTATTTCTTTGGAGCCGGAACTTTCTTTGCAAATTCACCCATAATATTGCCTGGCGGGAAGTAGTTAGCCACAACGAAGTATTGGCCGGTTTTGGACTTGGTCATACCTGCCCCAACTTCCTTGGAATCTGCCCAAATAACCTGAGTAAAATGTCCAGACGCCAAGCTTGTAGGCTCCTGGTTAAACTTGTGATCTTTGATCTCAGCATACCATTTATCAACTGCATCTTTACCTGAGACTTTATACGCTGGATCAGAGGACCAAGCAAAGTAGATGTTTTCACCATACTTATCTTGCTGTCTGTGTTCAGGCTTACCAGTCTTTGCTAGTGCCTGGGCCCATTCCTCAGCGTAATCTGCTATTTTCTTACTATAAACCAGTGGGGGAACACCATGTTTTTGTCTGTAATCATTATGTGCTTTCAAAAACTCGTCTTGGAACGCTTTATCGGCCAGTCCAACTAGCATCTTGTTTTCAACATCTCTTGCCAAGTCTGCAATATCATCTTTCGTATACGAAGTATTATCCAGAGTTTGTACTTTAACCGTTTGCGTTTCTTGAACCGTCCTCACTGTATCACCTTTCGCAAACTGGAAGGCGCCAGGCGGCGGCACCTTCGTCGCAAACTGACCACTATAATTTCCAGGCGGGTGATAATTTGCAACTACATACAGTCTTCCAGATTTGCTTTTTGAGGACCCTACACCTAGTTCTCTAGTATCCTTCCAGACTATTTGGGTGAAGTGGCCACAAGTCAAGATTTCTGGTTCCGTTCCGAAGGAGAAGTCCTTGATCTCGCTGTACCACTTCTCGACGCAGTCCCTTGCCGTGATCTTCGTGTTGGGGTCGGAGGACCATCCACAGTATATGCTCTCCCCTAACTCTTTGTTTAGACTGTAGGACATTGCATCTTTCTTCGCAAGCTCGTCTGCCCACTTTTGTGCGGTTTTAGAGATGTCCTTGGACAGTACCAAGGGGGGAACGCCGTGCTCTCGCCTGTATTCATTGTGGACCTCCAGTGCTTCATTTTCGAAATCTTGAGATTTGCTGCCAAATAGTTTATTCTGGAAAGATAGAGAAAGGAAAATTAATACACTGTAATGTCTAGTAGGATGTTAATATAATTATTACTAGAAGTTTTTCTTCTCTATATGTCGTAAGAAGTACCCTCAGTCAAGAGAAATAAAGTCTGGCTATCTGGCACAAATATGCCATACATAAATAGATATTGGTTTCACAGGTTCTAGCAATGTTGTAAAATATAAAAGGTTACAGAATAATGTCTGTGATACGAGGTTAACGACAAAAGGGAATACATATTCATATCAAATAAATTATATTTCAGTAAAAGATGATGCTGTCTCCACAACGTCTATGAATGAAAGATACGTAAAGTAATTCAGCGGAAATTCAATGAAAACCTTTTTATTAGCAAAGCTCTCAACAAATACTTTTGACGTCTTAATATCTTGTTGATGTTTATTATTACATCCCTGAAGGCAATTCAAAGAGGAGTAATTTGTTCATCGCTGTTCTTTTTTGTAATTTCATTAGTTTACATAAGTCTTATGATATTTATTTTAATTTACAAACATTTCCTTTGGTATTAGCATAGAATAAATGTACTTTGCAGAATTATAATTTGCAAGTCAGCTTGAAGACATCTCTGAAGTATTTTTAATAGTCTGACATCTTAATTGTTATGTTTATATATAATCAATATTTAACTCTTTATTTATTTCAGGCCATGCATCATGAAAGTTGAATCCACGTTTAACAGGATGTGAATAAAAAAGCCTTAAACATTTACCTTGAAACATAACCGGAAATATAATACTTGTTAAGGTAACAATTCGATAGCAATAGAAGACAAATTCGTAACATTTAGATAACGATTTCTTCAATATACGAGTACTTCTGCTTGCATAATTGGCAATCACCTAGATATTTCTTATCGGGGCAACAAATAACAAGAATTTGTAATGATGTCATTCAACATTTTATAAGAATAAATGATAAAAGATAAATGACAGTTTCATTTTGCACACTATGAGTTTTTCTACCACCGAGTTAAAGTTCGATAATTATTTTAGTTCAATAAAACAAAAAATATTTAATATGTTAGATATTTATGAGATATTTAGATTCCCACATTCTATTTTATTCTTAAGGTGGCATACGTAGGGTGAAGAACAGAAGAGCGTGTATGAGAACGTGAATGGGTGTGAGTGAGTGAAGCAAAAGAGATTTGTTATGATCGTTTCAGATGGCGATCGATAGATACTTTGCAGGACAACTGGAGGTCCGATGTATCTACCTAAACCTCTACAGGGAATCAGGCGTGATGTGTATGTATTATGTATGTATTTATTAATAAAACTTATAGGTTTAGTTTCGCTGCTTCACCAATGTGTAAGTAACAAGTATTTGTATCGAGGATATTTATATCAGCCGAAGCGAATTCCAAGTATAGCTACTAGGCATTCAGCATTACAAAGTGTGATTCATTGCCTGATAAGTGAAACAATAAATTCACGACGCGATAAACGCGCCCTTCGCCCAACGCGCTTGTCCGTGACGCAGATACACGTACATTCACGGCCTTAATCCCTTTCGGGGTGTACAGAACTTTAGATATCTCTGAGATACGAGAAAAACGGGACTAATCACGTATATTTTTTATAAATAGTACTTATAACCGTCGAGAGTGTATAAATGTCAATGAAGCGAATGTGGTTTGTCAGGATCAGGACAGATCCGTAATCTCTACCTACCATTCTGCAGGGCATCAGGTAAAGATGTGAATGTATAAGTAACTTATACATCCTTGTAAAAAAGACATAACATCTCCCTGATTATTTTAAGTGTCGAGCTCGTGAGGGTAGTTATATGGAACAATAAGTTAGGAGACTTAAAACATCATTGGTCATGTCTAGCACAATATTGGTGTTGTGAAGTCATATGGAACATTGGTGACAAGTTGCTAGCCCATCGCCTCATAGATACCTATTATACCTTGTCCTTTAACATGCTTATGCGTACTAAGTGACGTTTCAACTCATAGTATTAAATAGCATATAGAGTAAAGATCAATTTTTAAGGAAATATAAATAAGATATTCTTAAATTAATAATAGCCTCTTTATTATACACTAATGAACTTAAAGTGACATAAATTGGTCCCTCTCGACTCAGAGGGCCTTAGAGTTATTAAAATAATAGAAGCTGGTAAAAGTAATTAGCCTATTGTTTGACTGGTTTGTGTAATTACAAACAACATACACTCCATCCTTATTAATTGTAATCATTTATATTAAAGTTTCATACTGGAAAAAGATGACACACACATAAATATATTAACTCAGCAACCCAAACGGGACAGGCAAGGACTATCGATTGCCACCTGAAACGATCCTGACAAGTCTCACTTGCTTCACTCACACTCGTTAACCTTCTCATACATGCTCTTCTTTTCTTCACGCTGCTTACACTAAGTTTGAGAAGAATGTCTCCAATTTAATCTGTATATCTTTTACGCGGCCTACCCAGTCCAACTCAGCTTTTCACTTTGGCTTTACATATTAATTCCTTTTATAACCCGCCTTTCATCCATCCACTCCTATATAACATTAAATTACTTATAATCACCGAGTATGCAAATGTATGGATGTCAATGAAGCTAAATTGGTTAGTCAGGAAGGCGAAAATTGGGGCCTATGATATCTACCTACGCCTAATACTCTTCCTAAATTTATTGAATAAGTTCTTACGTACTATGGTGATGATCGAATCCTGTACCAACTGTTTCGCCCAAAAAATATTACTATAAGATGTATGACAATGGGTAGTACATTGACAAAGTAGCTATATTTGTTAAAAGTAACCCCCTATTCTATTGTCTATTTGTCTTTAAAAATATAAAAATAATAATATATCAGACCTACTAAGCTTATAAGTCAGATAGTCGCTGTATTGAAAAAAGATGACGTTAGGTGTACCTATAACCGCCGAGAGTGTATGAGAAGATGTATGAATGTCAATGAAGCGAAAGTGGTCTGTCAGGATCGGGGCAAATGGGGATCCGTGATCTCTGCCTACCCCTCTACAGGGAATCAGGAGCGACGTGTATGTATGTATGTACCTACTTAGCTTTCTTTCATCCAGCTAAGACCACACTGCTTCATGTACCAATGAACGTTGTTTAAAAATATAAATTTCATTTACGTTCATAATTTACTGTCGGTAAAGGTGAGGGAAAACATTGTGAGGTAACCAGCTTATCCCTCCTTGTAGTGTCGGCAATACGGTTCACTACCTATCACGTTAGGTTCTGTCTATCAAGTGAAACATGGACTTCGACTAGCTCATAACTAACATGCATTCAAAATTTCGGAGATGGGCACTCAAGAATTAGACTACCAAGCCACAATAAAAAAGAGTATAGTTATAGGTAAAAAAGTATGTATGGTTTTTTTTGTTAGTATGTATAATCATGTACCTAAAAATTAACATTGATAAGCATTCAATAGTTTTAAAGTAATAGTTTTTAGTAGTCAAAGTAATAGCTTTAGAGCATACTATATTGTAGAGCAATATTTTAAAGATACTCAAAATAACAAAAACTATTTCACCGGGTCCCACTTCTTTGAATTACATACATACATGTATTCACGCCTATACGTCGCCAGCGAAATAGGCAGAAACTATCGATCGCCATCTGAAACGATCCTGACAAATCTCTCTTGTTTCACTCACACCCATTAGCCTTCTAATACATGCTCTTCTGTTCGTCACACCTATGAGTATTTTAATTCATTTTTTTTGAATCAATTATATTTGTACGAGACATAAAAGATGGCAAGTTTTACCAAATTTCTGATATGTACTTCTATTGTTAATGATCACAACTTAAGCAAATCAATATTTTGTATTTCAATTTTAATGAGAGCGAAAACAATTTGTCACGATCGTTTAGAAAGCGATAAACAGTCTCTGCCTATCCTATTAGGGAAATAGAAACGTGAATATACATGTATGTACTAAACTACACTTGTATACCTATGAGAAAGGTAATGGGTGTGAGTGAAGCAAGAGAGATTTGTCAGGATCGTTCCAGATAGCGATCGATAGTCTCTGCCTATCCCGTTGGGGACGTAGAGGCGTAAATATAAGCATGTTTGTATACCTATGATAAAAAAATAAAAATAATTACCAAGTACAAGGCACTAGCGACAGTCCATTTGAAAAACATTTTCAGGCACTAAAACTATTTCACTGTTGATGAGGAATCCAGAAATATTGCTCAGGCCAACGATAGTTACGTATTCATTTTTGTAATTATGGAGCTATTTTTCCATTGATGTTGTGGTGATCAAACACAGATATTAAAAGGTTTCCATGGTAACGAAATAACAAATTATTCTTTTTAATTCTTTGAGAACATAGATTTTAATTTTAGCACACGGCGACACACCAAGTTGATTTTAATAGAATGTTTTATTAAATGAGTACATTTGTTTATAAAAGTAGGGTATTGTTCAATTTGATTGGATTGTAATGTTTATAATTATTACAAAATAGGCATAGCTATTAAATAGATGACATATTGGGAAAAGGGTTGTGATGCAAATACCTATAAACGCCGAGGGTGTATAAAGATGTGTATGGATGTTAACGAAGTGAAAATGGTTTGCCATAATAGAAAAAAATAAGTATACGTGATCTCTGCATATCCCTATGTAGGAAGCCGCGCGTGATGTGTATGTAATTATTCATATTTAATTCATACGAAATATAAAAATTCATGTACAGCATGTACGAGAAAACCAATGGGTGAGAATGAAGCTACAGAGAGAGAGAGAGAGATTTGTCAGGATCGTACACTTAGCGATCGATAATCTCTGCCTATCCGGTTAGGGACGTAAAGGCATGAATGTATGTATGTGTTTAATTCATACGCATCAATTTCTTAAGAGATGGCGTAACAAACAGAGTCAAGGGGTATTAAATGATGTTATAATGTATAGTATATGAATCATGACTTGCAAAAAAGATAAAAACAAAATTTTATTTTATTAGCATATTTTATACCCTATTGGCAAGTCGTAATTCGTATATTGTATCATATCAGCTGATGGATTAATAATACCTCTCCTTTAGAAGACTTCAATTTATACCCAAAAAACAGATGCCCGTTTCTCTGTAGAGAGTTAGGTAGAGATCACGGATACCCATCTATTCTGAACCTGACATGTTCATGGATCAATTGGCCATGCAGACTATCGAAACATTGTTTTAATAGCAATTTTATTTTAATAAGATATCACAAATATCATGCAATTGTACAGCATGTAAGAAAAATACCTATCGTATTCAGTTAATATCAAAATAGTAAAGATAACAATATAGATATGAAAAGATTAAATTTGGGAAATTCTTTTAGGGTGGGTATAATATAATCTATATAATAAGGTATAATCGCATAGTTAAAAACTTAAGAAGAAAGTTTATGTAATATACATATGAGGTGTATAAAAGATAACTATAATAAATAAATATTCATACGAATCGATTCAGCTTGGAGAACAGAAGAGCACGTATGAAAAGGATAATGGGTGTGAGTGAAGCAAGAGAGATTTTTCAAAATCATTCCAGGTGGCGATCGATAGTCTTTGCATATCCCGTTAGAAACGCAGCGTGAATAAATGCATCTATGTATAAAAAATCATTTAGAGTACCCGCCACATAAGGTGGCAGTTGGAGGCGTCGCCACAGTCGCGTAATCCAGTGTTGCCAGTAAATACGCCAAAACTAGCACTCACTGTGCCATACGGCTCGATACATTATATTGAGGTTTCATTTGTAACGATCTTTGGTTGCAGAGCTATAAACTCAAATAAAACAAATTAATATACCAAAGTCAAAAGTCAAAATATTTTTATTCAAAATAGGCCCTATCATAAGCTCTCTTTGAAAGTTATTTTATGATCTAAGTACAAATTAAAAAAACTATATATTGACAAAAGGAATATATATGAGTGAAGTGGAAGGGCGGTTACGTAGGGGCCGGCCTAATAAGACATATATGTAACAGTCAGATAGACGCTATATTGAAAAAAGGTGACGTTAGGAGTACCTATAACCGCCGAGAGTGTATTAGAGAATGTATGAATGTCAATGAAGCGAAAGTGGTCTGTCAGGATCGGGACAAATGGGGATCCGTGATCTCTGCCTACCCCTCTACAGGGAATCAGGCGTGATGTGTATGTATGTATGTAAAAAACCTATTTCAAACATGGCACTGAGCATTGTCTTTACATATTTTTACCGAGGTTAGTTCACCAACCATTTCGGCTGCTCAAGATGCCACGTCATGAAGACCACGACCGCTCTGATAAGAGCGTAACGATTGAGAAGAAGAAGTTCAGCGGAGACCCTTGGAGAAGAACTAACAAAAAACTCCAGAAATCAATTTATTATAATAACCCTTAACAAACATAAAAATTACAAAGAGTGGGCAAAAAAAACAACGCTGGTAATACTAAATTTACCTTTCATACAAAATAACACGCAATGGCGGAAACGTCAAATTTAGTTCCAAGTTTGGCTACTGCCACCTTATGTGGCGGGTACTCTACATACCATTTTGCAAATCCAAATGTCACTGTCAAAGTGTAACTGTCAAATGTGTACTTTTCACAGCACCCGGGACCACTAATTCGCACAATTCAGCCGACCTAATTCTTTAAAGGACTCATCACATAACAACGTGAGACCAAGAAATGAATATGATTGTTATTTACGTGTAGTTGATGCTATCAATGGCTTAGATTAGTCTATTACGACCGTACTGATAAGGGATTTAGGATTGTGTGGGATGAAATTGTACCGTATATAGAGAGCATAACTTTTATCAATGCTAAAAAATTTATGTACATTTTTCGTTCATTATTGATGACACCCCTATTTTATTGTTGTTGACAATAATGTTGGCATAATGTATTATTCCCAATATTATATCGATAAAAGCTGTTGGTACTGAACCGACATATGGTCAAATACATACATTTTATATTCACGCCTTTACGTTCCTATCTGGATAGGCAGAGACTATTGATCGCTACTCTAAACAATTTTTACAAATCTCTGTCGCCTCATTCACATCCTTCAACATTCTTATATCATTCACTGAAATAGTAGAGATACCCCGCAAGAGATGGCGAATGCGATAGTTCTATTTTCTTGATGCAATATGTTTTTATAATAGGATATTATATTCGGAAAAGTTGGTTGAATTGATATTATTGGTAAAAATAAATTGGGGCGGGGATCTGTGAGCTCTGCTTACCCCCTGTGTATTTACGTACCCTTTCTAAGTTTTCCTTATATTAAAAAAATACACGAGGAAACCTAAATTTATATTATAAGTAAACACTCTATATCGCTGATTAAACCATATCACAATGGCCTTGTCTAAACAGTATAACTTTGGTACTTATTGAGCGATGTACTAACAACTCTTTTCTGTTAATCCTTCTCATGAAAACGGGCTTGATGTATTTGTATTGTGAATCTACAAAATAATCTTAAAATAATTAAAAAGTGGTGTGATATATACGAGATTGTATGTATGTAAAAATTTACATATATTTTATACTAGCGACCCGCTCCGGCTTTGCACGGGTATAAAATATATAGCCTACTCCACTATTTAATAGATGTTATTATACATATAAACCTTCCTTTTGAATCACTCTATCTATTAAAAAAAACCGCAACAAAATGCGTTGCGTAGTTTCAAAGATTTAAGCATACAAAGGGAAAGCGACTTTGTTTTATACTACGTAGTGATATATTACCATATATATATAATATAATATATTATGCCTGTTTCCCTTTAGAGGATAGACAGTGGTCCCATGCCTAAAAACGCATATGTTGTAGTGCAATATATCCCTTTTAAGGTAGGCAGATATCCAACAATATTGATTCATATTTTTATACTAGGTTTATCTAGACACTGACATTGTAAAGATAATACTAACTCATCTATCTATGACACTATCACTATAATCGTCCTACTGATAAAGTATCTATATCTAGACGTAGAGGCCGGCCCAATAAGACATATGACAGTCAGATAGACGCTATATTGAAAAAGGGTGACGTTAGAAGTACCTGTAACCGACGAATGTGTATGAGATGATATATGAGTGTCATTGAAGCGAAAGTCGTCTGTCAGAATCGGGACAAATAAGGATCCGTGATCTCTGCTTACTCATCTACAGGGAATCAGGCGTGATGTGTATGTATGTATGTATCTGCACCCTAAAGAATATACCCTTCACGGACATAAAACTCTTAGGGGTAGAAAGAATCTCTAAAACATACATATTTACAGAAGACAAAGAACGCCCCTTATTCCATATCTGATGCTTGGGTGCTGAATATCGTGTTAAATGTATACAAGAACAGATATTTAAAGAGGGGCACTCAATCTCTGCTGTCCCTAAAAGGAACACAGTCGCGATATTAGTGATATGCTTGTATATATAAAAGTGACCTAGAAAATATTATTAAGTCTCCAAGGTTCTGTCCACCCCAAAAGGGATTAAAGGACGTGAATGTATATGTATCTGAAACTACCTCTTTAAATAGGAGAAGATATACATATAGTTGTATCCCGTCCACGTCCTAAATCCGCACGGCGTTATTTAAAGTTCCTTCGTTCTTTTCGAAAACATTTTCAAGTACTCCTAACGAATATTATCTTCAAAAACATAAAAAGCTAATTTCATGGTTTCATGAAAACCTTCAGTGTTGCCAGGTTCAATATCGAAAAATTCTTGGGTTTGGTCGTAAAATGACTCATGTTTGTTGACATTATAAACCTATTTTAGGTGGGCTGGTTATAATTGTAATATTTTGATAGTTTCTTGATTACATGATGCTTTATGTTATAAAACGTATGTTTGTAATTGAATGTGATTTTTTTTCAGTGTATACAGGTTTACAGGAAAAGTCGACCTAGATGATTATAGATGTAAAATTTAACCAGTTAGTATATAAACAATTCCATTTATTTTAGTACAAATAAATAAATATATTATGAAACTATAACATTCCACGAATAATTTTTACACTCGTTCTTAGTAAATAATCTAATGATAAGACTTTCTATTAAGATACTTACACCACACTATGAATCAACTCCCTGAAATATGAAATATTATTCCACTCTCTTTTGTTACACGTTTCGGGGAAAATCTCGTCAGCTAGCAACACCATTCAGCCACAAAACAGTTGAGCAATTTAGGAAGAAGTTGTAAAAACGTTCTCACGAAATTTTTCCACTCATAAATTTTGACGGACCCATTAAATTGTTGGTCCCCCACAGATAGGGATTCACCAAAGTTTCGCCTTAATAAAACTTTATAAGTGTTCATGAATTTGACGGGAATTTAGGTTTCCAAAAGCGAAAACAAGTTAAGTTTGAGGGATACCCTTTCAGCTTTCATAATTAGTCTCGGATATTGTAGAGTTATTATAATTTTGAGCTAGTCTGCCAAGGTATACACGTGTCCATCTCTGTGATTGTGAAGTAAGCTCTAATCATATCTTCATGATATTTTTCACCATACCTACGTCATATCTTGAGGTTCCCGTAACTTTTCTCTAAATCAATATTATGATAGATTGTAGTACATAAATATGTAGAGAACCTGATTATTCTACAGAATAAGCACATTTAGACTGGTGGGTGGTTAATAATCACGATATGGTCCTTACTATCTGGGGCCCATGTTAACTAATGTATTTTGCGAAATTATAGTCCAATCGCAGTTCAATAACGGTGGCAAAAAGTGACGAATTCCGTCTTTGAATGATGAAATATGTTTCTTTCTTTTCTACGAATAACTTCTCACTATTACTGAAATGCGATTGAAATGCGATTATGCTATAACGCATTAGTGGACTTGGACCTCTGGTAAAATAGAATTAGATTTTAATTTTTATTTCCTATACTGTCACGCAAAGTACGAGTAGGCGGTAAAGGTCACTACAATTTAGTAATTGTTATTGTTTGTTATCAATTTGATAATATCGTATTAGTAAGTAGCGAATAACATAATATCGATATCGGCAGTTGTCGCACTGCGATATTTTAATGGTTAGGAACTTCTATTCTGATTCCCTGTAGAGGGGTAGGCAGAGATCTCGGATCCCCATTTGTCCCGATTCTGACAGACCACTTTCGCGTTATTGACAATCATACAACTCCAATTATACACCCGGCCGTTATAGGTACATACTTCTAACGTCACCCTTTTTCAATATGGCGTCTATCTGATTGTCATGTCTTATTGGGCCATATATATTAATAGAATTGTTAGTTATTTATTTAGGACAGATGGAGATCCGTGATCTTTGCTTACCCCTCTACAAGAAAAAGCGCGTTAGTGTATGTATGAATGTAAATGTGAAGTAATAGCCAATTTTAAGTTAATACTCAATTTACAAAAAAAGGGAAAAGTAAGTTAATTAGTTTAATCTTACAACAGTTTCGTTCCAATTATATCAAGATTATAAATAAAATGAAGAATTTCTGAGAAACTATTATAATTGATTGTTATTTGCAGATAAGGTTTATAAAACTTAAAATATTTATAGTTTTATAGATTAAGCTAAGTGGTACGATAATAATAATAATCATAATCCACCTTAACGATTTAGATTAAGTATTTTTGGTATTTACATCATTGCGTAAGTTGTACACTAGTTATTTTATTAAGGATCATGATAGGGGCTTAAATGTTAACTATCTGTATTTTTTGTAAGATCTAAGGTAGTTATCTAAGCAAAGTTGCTTAGCTAAAATCTATGTTGTGTGTACGAGTTTAAATGAATCACAATTCAATGACATAAAGTCATAAATCATGTCTATGATAGACGCTATATCTTTTGAAAAAAGGTGACGTTATGAGTACCTATAACCGCCGAGAGTCTATGAGAGGATGTATGAATGTCAATGAAGCGAAAGTGGTCTGTCAGGATCGGGACAAATCGGGATTCGTGATCTCTGCCTACCCCTCTACAGGGAATCAGGCGTGATGTGTATGTATGTATGTATGTATGTAAATCATGTCTATCAATATTATATTGCCAATCTATCACCAGTCGAATGTTTTGCCTATCCTGAAGAATAGGCATTTATTTGTTTTACAAAAACCAATCCTAACTTTTTTCTCGATCCTGATAATTCTATTTAAAAACATTTTTTTATTTTATTGATATTCAACGCCACTTTTAACTTATTACATACTTCCTTGATTACATTCTTCCTTGATTTTACGACCTCCTTGGCATGATCGGTTGGACGCCTGAACGCTAATCGTGAGGTCCCGGGTTCGATTCCCGGTGGAGGTAGAGTTAAGAACTACGCTTTTCTTCTGCTTTCCAGTCTGGTCGTTGATTATATATAATAAATATGTATTTATCTATATATAATATGTATATATTTTCTTAAATATACGTTGTCTAGTACCTTTAACACAAGTCTTAAATGACGTCCTACAATATTATTATTTATATTACATACGCTTAACGATTTGGTTTGGTTGGGACACGCTCCTTTTTTTATTTCCCTTTTTTTAACTTAATGACTTAGTTATACTTCCACTTAGTAACTTTGTTTGTTACTGTACTGTTCTAATATTTCTATTTAATACTAATTCGGCTATTATCGGTACTTACATCTATGTATATTGTACAGAAATAGGTAAAGATATTATAAAATAGAAAAAAATGACATACCAAAACACGTTTACCATGAAAATTCTTAACACAACAATCCATTTGGGTTCCAAGGCACAAATTCACCAAATTGCGTTTTAATAGGCAATTAATTTCACAGCCTTCTAGCATAAGTAACGCAATTTTGATTCGAAATTTCAGTAGACGTGTGATCGTTTCTCAAAGGCTTGAAAATGTACTGAACCAAATTGTAAATTCCATTTTGAGATTTAATTCTCTAAGTTAATTATCTGGGAAAAAAATTGTACAAAGTCACGTAGTTTGATAGTTTTTCTTTGTTTGTTACTTGACTCATGGTAGTGTTATCTGAAAATTGCTTCACTAGTATTTGTTCGTGGGTTCTCTTATTTATGACTTGTTTCAAGCGATTTTAGATTTTACATGTTAAATAATTGTGATAACCCTTGCAGTGTCAAAGATTCAGGTGTCCATCACCGCAATTGCGAAGGTAGTAATTCTATGGACACTTCAAACATAATATAATTATAAAAATTATAGTGTAGCATAAAAATACAAATAATAATTATTAGGTAAACTAATAAATATAATCGACATCAATATTAAAATACATTAATATAATGGTTTGAAATTTATACGGACTAAATATAATTATAACGCTTTTTAATACTGTTTATATTGTTACAGTTTATTTTTAGTTTTTTGTACCTATTCTTATAGTTACGTAAATTAATTGCTTCTTTTCATTATTGACTTTGCTTATGCTATAAAAAAAGCGATTAACTTAATCGAATTGTTAAAGTGATTGAATTTCTATCGGTTACAAAAAACATGTTACTATAATCCTATTGTCATATTTTACCATCGGTTGACATACATGCTTATACAAAAAAAGACAAACGCGTTTACGACAACTAACTTTTGCGAGATAGTCAGAGGTACAGGTTTTCATCGCCGCAATTGCGAAGGTAGAAATTCTATAGCCAACTCGAACCTACGTGTTGACTAGATAGTCAGTACTCAATGTGACAGGTGGTAAGCTATATCGCCATATACAAGCACTAACTAATACCTTTTCGGGGAACAGGTAGGTTTCCTCACGATGTTTTCCTTCACCGTAGTATTCGACTACTTATATTATTATAAAAATAAGTGTGTAGGATATGCTAAGAAGAGATGAACTTAGTAACATTCTATAAAGTACATTCATACACATCACGCCTGAATCCCTGAAGAGAGGTAGGCAGAGGTCATGGAACCCTATGGAGCGTTTTAGAGAACAAATTAACAACAAACTAAGATTGTTTAATATTCACAGTAGCTGTCCTAACAAAATATTCCAAACAGTTTTTGATCTAATTAATGGGGAACATAAATCTGTTTTTATTCCAAAAACTTTTAATATAAATTCAAGGAAAAAGTTTAGTGATTGGGCAACACCGGGTATCCATGTTAGTAGGACAAAATTGTATCAATTGTATGAAGCAAAAACAACAAACTTTAGTGTAGCTTAGAAACTTTGTAAAATTGTATTCAAAGATATTCAAAAACGTTTGTGTCCAGGCTAAGTCGCTGTATATTAGGAATAAAATACTCAAATCTAAAAATATAATCAAGGAAACGTGGGATGTCATTAGATCTGAAACTGGTAGAGTTAAAACTTATAATCAAAGTAATCTAAAGCTGAAACTTAATAATAAAATTGTATGTGGCGAAGCAGATGTTGCTTCATGTTTTGAAGAATATTTTGGAAACCTCCCTTTGATGACATCCAGGTCACTAAACAGTTGCGCTGAGAAGGCTTGCGATCTGCTTGCGTTGTCGGCCCCGTGATGTGATGGTGAGTTCCGTCTTAGGCCTACAACTCCATTAGAAATAATAAAAACATTCAAAACTTTTAGTAAGAAAAAAACTGTGGATCTGTTTGGACACTCGGTCAAAACAATTAGTGTTATTATTGACTTGTTGGCACCTTATCTGGCATCGGTTTTCAATGCCTCGATAGAATCAGGTTCGTACCCTGATTTAATGAAACTAAGTAGAGTAACACCGGTATATAAGTCTGGTAGTACTTTGAACCCATCTAAATACCGTCCAATATCCGTGCTACCAGCATTAAGTAAAGTATTCGAGAAAATCTTGTTAAATCAGATGTTGTACCATTTTAATTTGAACGGACTACTACATTCTAAACAATTTGGCTTCACAAAGGGTTTGTCCACCACTGATGCTGGTGTAGAATTAATAAAAGGGATTTTTGATGCCTGAGAACGGTCACAGGATGCATTTGGTATCTTCTGTGACCTTTCTAAAGCGTTAGATTGTGTCCGACATGATATAATAATAAGAAAATTAGAATATTATGGAGTTAAAAATAATTCGATAAATGTAATATAATCATATTTAAGTAATTGAGTACAAAAAGTAACTATTGGTGTGGAGCAGTCGTCGGGTCGTTCAGTCCAGATGGGGGTGCCTCAAGGCTCAATATTAGGTCCGTTTCTTTTCCTAGTATACATAAATGACTTACCTTTTGTAACTAAAGATAGGTGCAGGACGGTCTTTTTTGCTGATGACCGATCCCTAATCTTTAAAATTAGCAGGAAGATTGATGAGTCGCAAGCAATAAACTCGGTGATAGGAGATGTAGTTCAATGGTTTCAATATAACAATTTAGTTCTTAATAATAATAAAACAAAATGTATTAAATTTACTTTGCCAAATGTTAATGGTGTCGAAACCAATCTAATAATAAATAATGAGAAAATAGATAAAATAAATACTACTGTCTTCTTAGGGATAACTTTAGATTCAAAGCTGCAGTGGGGAGACCACATTCGCGTTTTATCTAAAAAACTTAGTTCCGCGGCATATGCTGTTAAACGGATTAGGGAATACACGGACGAGTTCACGGCTAGGGTTGTTTATTTCAGCTACTTTCATAGCATTATGTCTTATGGCATCTTGCTGTGGGGTTGTGCTGCTGACATAAACACAATATTCGTTTTGCAGAAGAGGGCTGTTCGCTGCATTTATAGAATGGGCCCCAGAGAGTCACTTCGTGAAAAATTTAAAGAAATTGATATTTTGACGGTTGTTGCTCAGTACATATATGATTGTGTCATTTATGTACATAAAAATATAAATATTTTTAGAAGAAACTGTGATGTTCATAAAATTAATACTAGGAACAAACATAAGCTGTATGTGGCGCCCTCGAGGCTTCAAAAGGTCAAGAAATCTTTTGTTGGAAATTGCGTGCGTTTTTATAATCATTTACCGGACTGGATTACGCGATTGTCCTTACCTAAATTTAAGACTATAGTTAGAGGCCGACTAGTCCGGGGCGCTTACTATGCGGTCGGAGACTACCTCGCCGATGCTCAGGGTTGGCAATGAGTGCATCTAAGCTACTTATATGTGCAAAGATAATTTTATGTTTCTTGTTTTTGTAACTGGCACTGGGCAAAAAATCCTGAAAGCCGGAGTTTCTTGCTGGTTCTTCTCCGAGCCAGGGCTTCCGAACCAACGGTAGAATTTCAATGCCAAGAGACAAACCAGTGTCAGACAAATGTTTTGACTTTCAATGAATGTACTGTACTTGTACTTATATTGAATAAAAACATTTGACTATGACTTTAACTTTCCCGATTCTTACAAACCACTTTCGGTTCATTGACACTCACACATTCGTCGGTTATAGGTTCTTCTAACTTCACTCTTTTTTTCTATAACGTCCCAAATGAAAAAGAATGAATGACAAACAAACATACATATTAATGTCTAGTTATATTTACTAAGATAACCGTTACATTAAACACAGGATATATCAAATCTTTCACTTGGACACTCATTTTAAATAGTTAGTCATTTTAATGTATGAACTGAACTTAAGATGAAATGTGAGGTCAATACAAACTCTATCATAAAAACTAATATAATTTGGGTTTTACTCTAAATTACAAAGGGGTCGTTGAATCTAATATAAAGCTAAATACATACATATATAATGTACAGTTAAAGCTAAAAGTGCAATCCCAGTAACTTTTTATAAGGTTTACGTTTATAAGAACAAAAGACAATATTTTACTTTTTAACACTGGCGCCACTATGCATTGTCATGGCCACTATACGTTCGCGTGCATCGAAATGAAAAATATTGTCTTTTGTATTTATAAACGTAGACCTTATAAAATGTTACTGGGACTGCACTTTTAGCGTTGACTGTACATACACTTGATGACTAAATCCGTTGAGTGCTAGACAGTACTTGGGTGTCCATCTCCGTAATTGCGTAGTTCTATGGCCATCTCGAATACTCACTTATTAGCATGTATATTGGAGTTTTGATATACATTTATATATTCACGTCCTCTAATCCCTTTCAGGGTGGACAATAATTTCACCAAGGTCACTTTTAGCATGAATACTAGAGTTGTGATGTCATATTTGTGACTGGTTGCTAGCCTATCGCCTAATAGATTCTTTATACCCCTAGTCCCTTAGTCGCCTTATACAAGAGCTTATATATAACTTGTACTTACCAAATATGTGTATCCGGGTACAATACAAGGTAGTTTCATTTTGATAATCCAAATATATGTACTTTGTACATAACGCTATTCTTTTGGACACTGGTTTTGATTTTTTGTTCTATTTAGATTCTGTATAAGTTGTAATGTTTATTCGTAGGTTGTAGTGTATTTTGTTTATCAATGCGCTGTCTTTTTTTTACTTAACAATTTCCTGTATACGAGGTGATATAGAAATGTTTTATTTTCTTCACGTTATAGAAATTATTTATCCGTACAAAACAGATTAAAATTGAGATTTCATTGTTTCTTTTATACAGTATCTATATTATAAAATAGTCACATGTATTCTTTCAACACACTTATGTCCTTATTCACAACACTTTATAATTAATCTTTGTAATTAACAACACTTTTATGAACGCTATTTCACTATTTCTTTTATCATTGCATGTATTTTCCAAAAAACAGTTTTCCTATTCTAATTTTTCCACGTGTACTAAGATCAATCTCTCCCGAAAAGTACTAAGTATTAAGTGCTTTACAAAATCGGCAAGATCCTAAGAATCTTATCTTGTTTACAAACTGTATCAAGATTGTTTGACCGAGTCTCCAAAGATTAAGGAGGCTGTTGATATTATTATCAGCTGTTTTAGGTTATGCGTTGCGACATAGCGTAACCCGTGTACCGAGCTAGCCTAGGACGTAAACAAAATGCTAACTAGCTGCCGTTCTTTCTGGTATGTCGTTGGAAGTGATTTAGAAATTTAGAGACAATAGAATATATTATGAGTGAATTTGTAAATTGACGACCTCCGTGGTGCGTTTGGTTAACCTCCTGAAAGTGAATTGTGAGGTTCCGGGTTCAATTCCTGGTGGAGGCAGAGTTAAGACTTACGCTTTAATTCTACTTTCCAGTCAGGTTGTTGATTATATATGAATGAACTTAATGATGAACTTACCCCGGGTCTAGGTCAATTGGTGTGATAGTGTCCTTAATATAATTATTAATTCGTCAGTCCCCTGAACGATTTTCCAAATGAAATCCATTAGTTCATCCTGTACTTAACTAAATGCCAATCTGTAATTTTATAAGAAAGAGATCTCAAAATCTACAGGCGATGAGAAAAACACAAGCTTAACCTTTCTTTATGCCACAAATTTACTCGAATTTAAAAATATGTATTCAAAGATTAAGATCTGATTTATACATCAATATATTACTAGAACATTACCAAAGCATTGCTACTTATATTTTGCACACTAGCTCATTTTAGTACTCTAACTCATTTTGATGGTACGTTCGAAAGTCAATTTTCGTCCCATATTTTAGCAGGCCGCTCCGGATAGTTGGCAAACGTCGCTATGCATTCCGAACGTACAATACAGGGCCGTTAGAAGACCATAATGGTGGGATATTACAACGTACATTGATAGGGAGGGGAAGATAGGTTACCTTTTCAATAAAAGTATACGAACTCAAAATGGTCATTCAATATTAGAAAAAGTATAGAACATTCATCAAGGAATAATACATAAGTGGATGAACGGGAAGGGTGGCTAAGTAGGGGCTGGTTCAATAAGACTTATGACATTTAGACACCATATAGAAAACGGGTGACGTTAGTAGCACCTATAACGGCCGAGTGTGTATGAGGAGATGTATGAGTGTCAAATAAGTGGTTTGTCAGGATCGGGAACGATGGGGATACGTGATCTTTGCGTACCCCTCTACAGGGAATCAGGTGTGATGTATATGTATGTATTAAACATTAACTGAACGTCAAAACATTCAATATTTATCCGACTCTTGTTGTCTCGTAATATAATCCTACCGTTGGTTAGGAAGCCCTAACTTGAAAGAACCAACAAGAAACTCCCGCTTTCACAAAGAACAAGTTGTGAAAAAATAAAGCAATTATATAAGTATTTATTACAACTTATTTTTCTGAACTTTTAGTTTTTTATTGGATAGAGATACGAAATGCATCGATTATAACGGTGAGGGAAACATCGTGAGGCAACCTACCTGTTCCCCGAACAGGTAATAGTCAGTACTTGTAAATTGCGACATGGCTTACCTGTCACATTGAGTACTGACTATCTTTTCAACATGTGGGTTCAGGTATCCATAAAACTACTGCCTTCGCAATTGCGGAGATGGAAACCTGAACCTCTGTTTCCTATAGTCTTTATAAGCCAATAGGTTAATAGTCTTGTCTCTTTAGTAACACACCTTCCCATTCCTTACATAGGCAGTCAGTTTCGTGATTTACAACCCGTGGAGGCACTGTGGGCCATATTATGTTGAACAGCTGACCCCGATAGATAGTGGGTAATCTCTTTCAAATGCGGTCGGCCAATCGCTCTAAAGCCTCGCTCTTACTAACGAATAAAGAGTAAGAAGTAAAGTCTTATATTCACTTATAACTTCTACTTCTTCCTTATATATACTTCTAGTTTTCCTGTCGTGTATCTGCGTAGAATATGTAAATCTATTTATTAGTTATTTTGCATTTCAGTAATAAAGTTTGTATCCTTTAAGATTATTATTAATTCTATGTGGTTCACATTTTTATTGATTGGGTGTAAGTAGCTCAGTTATCTGGGGTTTGACTTTGTATCAGTGAGTACAAGGTTTAAATCCCACTTGAGCTTGTACCAATGGAAATAAAACTAATTGAATATCTATGTTAATTTTCGTAATAAAAATACACCCAACACTAACGGTGAGATAAAAACGTCGTGAAGAAACCTACTTGTTCCTCGATCATGTAATAGTGGCTTACCACCAGTCACATTGAGTACTGACTATCTGGTCAACACTTGGATTCAAGATGGCTACAGAATTACTACCTCCGTGATTGCAGAGATGGAAACCTTAACCTTTGCCTACCCTGCAAGGGTTGATGGTCGTGAATGCGTTTGTGTTTTTGTTTATATGCCTACTCTATATGTCACCTCCCACATATTTCTTACAATCTCTTTTTAACTAATATTTTCCCCATTCGTTCATCCGTTTTGGATACAAATAGAATACATTGTTACACTATCAGTAGAGCTAAATTCAGTATAATAAGTATCAGGAATATTAGGTTACAGCCTGATGACCTATTGTCTAATAGATTCCATTCGCCTTTAGTCTTTTCGCCTCCTACGACATGCCAAAATTAGTACAGATAGTTTGCATTCTATTTACGTCAGAGATTGGTACCTAATCAAAATTGAAGTTGAAAATAATTAAATGTAAACATAAAATTCTGCAGTGTACTCCAAAAATATATACTGATGCAAGACAAAGGTTGGGCAAGGTTGCCGATTGTATTGTTAATAATTAAAATATTTAAGACACTATTATAATTAACGTATATTCAAGGAATGTATGCTCATTATGGACACCTTGAACCCACGTGTTAACCAGATAGTCAGTACTCAATGTGACAGGTGGTCAGCCATGTCGCCATTTACGAGCACTAACTATTACCTGTTCAACGAACAGGTAGGTTTCCTCACGATATTTTTCCTCACCGTATAATTCGATGCATTTCGTAAATGTGTTTTTATTACGAAAATGTACATAGAAATTCATTAAAATTCCATTGGTACATGCTCAAGCGGGATTTGAACCCTGTACCCACTGACTACCTTCGCAATTGCGGAGATGGTCACCTGAACGTCTGACTACCCCGCAAGGGTTAATGGTCGTGAATGCGTTTGTTTTTGTTTGTATGCTCATTATATATAGATGAATACATATATGGTATGTATGATCAAAAACCAGACTAGAAAGCAGAAGAAAGTTTACCTCTAACGGGAATCGAACCCGGGACCTCACGATTAGCGTTCGATTATTATGATGTGCAATTTGGTATTTTTTGATTAGTTATTCCTTTTTTATCTTAAATACTAGGTACTTAAAGTTACCAAATGTAAACGAGGCTTTACTATCCATTTTCTATTTCAAGATGATGTTCAACAACGTGGTTGTTAATCCTTTGCACGCCAGTGAAATTGCCAGTGCCAAAGTGACTCCGTACATGCGATGTTTTGAATAAACGCTGTATCATTTAATCTAATTACCTTCTAAATTGCGATGGGTTATACATTCTACTATAATATGCTTTGTACTCATATAAATTTTATTAGTAATTTTTGGTAAAAAACTTTCTTAAAATAATAGAATACTACGGTTAGGAAAAACACTCCGTTTTTCAAACAAGTAACATTCAGTACTTGTAAATGTTGACATGCATTACCATACGTCACATGCATTACCGTACTGACTATCTGGTCAACACGTGGTTCAAGGTGGCCATAGAATTATAGAGAACACAATTACGAACGATTGACTACCCCGTAATACATAATTATCGTTTGTCATTTGTAGACTCATTAGATACTAAAGTTTCAGACAATTATTTATTTTTAGAATAAATATGTCTAACAACTGGGTAATGAACCCATTTGCCATCATCACTACATTTCAATCTGATTTAGAATCAAAGCCTATATCAAACATACTGATCTACACTTAACTGAATACATATGTACATTCACGTCCTTTAATCCCTTTCGCGGTGGACTGGACCTCAAAGATATAATATCTTCAAAGTCACTTTTTAGCCTGAACATTAGGGTTGTAATATGACATGAAACATTGATAACAGATTGTTAGCCAACCACCGAATAGATTCTAGATACTCCTGATATCAATACCAAGGCATTTACACAGAAACCTAAAAATATATAAATAAAAAAATAGAATTCCTTTTATTCACACCAGACGCAGTAATACACATACACAAATAGACAAAAGAATTAGTTATATAATAATTTACATTTATGAAACCAAGCGCACATGGCAACCCCGCGTAAGTGTGAATAAGATTTGTCTCAACCAATGTTGATTGTGTGAAATTCACACTGCCAACGCTGATATTCCGACAAACCCTTAAGTACGTACCAGCACTTCTATAAACAAATAAAATATATTATATTGTAAACCTCTGCTCACCTCACAGACAATGTGTACATTAAAAGCTCTAACCTACCGTCTAGGGATTGCGTCGTAATTAATTTTGGGTCGGCCCGTCACCGCTTACTAAGTTACGCTGTAACATAATATGTTTTGAGTTGATTGAGCATTAAGGTCAATTAAAACTATTGCTTTGCCCACGCTAATAGCGTTAGACTTTAGACTTAGGTTTGGGAACATTGTGGCTGGTAGGCTGTTTTGGGAAGGCAGTAGCTTGAGGTATGTTGGAGGTAGCGAACTTATGGATTAAAGTATAATAAATAATAATAAACTAAAAAAACATATACGAAATGCATCGAATTATACGGTGAGGGAAAAAATCGTGAGGAAACTTACCTGATCCCCGAACAAAATAGTCAGTGCTTGTAAATAGCGACATGGCTTACCTCCTGTCACATTGAGTACTGATTATCTGGTCAACACGTGGGTTCGAGGTGTCTATAGAATTACTACCTTCGCAATTGCGGAGATGTGAACCTCTGACTACCCCGCAAGGGTTATTGGTCGTGAATGCGTTTGTTTTTTGGTTTTGTTGTGTATAATAAATAATAGATCCATGGCTTACGCATTTTATTTTTCTTATATAGTACATAGATGTCCGTTTATCTAGATCATGATAAAATACTTTTGCTTCTATTAGAGCTTGTTATGAAATTTATTTTTCTCTTCTTTACATTTAATATCATCATTCTTCTGTATACCACCTATATATTTGTAAAATGTTTAATAGACTTTTACGTAACCATCTTTCCATTTCTTTCATATATGTACATGAAATATTTCGTCTAGACTTATTAATTGTATAAACTATCTCAACAGGCTCCTTATAATATTAGCATTATATGTCTAAAATAAAATTTAAAACACTCTATTCCTGAGTCGTTTATTAAACTACACTAAGCACAGAATAACTATAAAATGAACCGATAGAGTGCGCTCTGTTGCATTTTCAACATGAAATATAAAGTTTGTTTCCGAGAAGCTGCGTAGAGTCCCATTTCAACCTACATAACACATGTTAGGGAAAATATAAACATCGGTTTATTCCAGGTTGCCATAGAGTTAGTATGATTATAAAGAACTGCATCTTAATAATTATAATAAAGCATTTATTTACAGCCACAAAAACATACACAATAAAGATATAACTAAAGGGTATTAGCTTGTGCATCTTATTGTCGCAGCAAAAAGGTTCTAACTCAGCTGGGTATGTTACGTTTGGTGGAAAACGTAACGCTGATATTATGTTAGAACCAACAAGAGTGCAAAATTAACAATACGAGCTTAATAAACATACTTATTAATAAGTGTAAACTATAAATAAATCTTATTCATTCGGAATTATGAAGACTCAATCCTCTGACTACCCCCACAATAAAAAAGGGAGTGTGTATACACAAGTCGTGAAGCGTATGTTATGTATATCTTATTTAAGTTTATCGTAGTTATAGGACCGTTAGTTTTTTTTATTATAAATTATCTCTTTATTCAAGTTCCATTCATACCTATTCAAAAACATCAACTTGTAGGAAAATGTCTTTCACAGTTTTTGGACACACATATACATTCGACATGCTTTTAATAATTTATCTATGGCACGTTCAACAAGGTTGAGATCGTATGAGACACTTCTAACCCTCCATACTCTATGATACAAGATTTAACCAGTGTTGACATAGACTAAAACGTTTACTGGATATATCTAACAGTGCTTTGGTCTAAAAGGACAACTCGGTACTAATAATTATAGTCAGTGTTTTTGTATGCGTTTTGTGTGTCATAATCCTTTTCCTTTAATTTACTCATTATCTTATTACGCGTTTGTGTAAAAATTGCTAATAACATTGTTAAGGAGTACTTTAATGCATGATACATAAAAGCAGCGTCTATGCACGCTAGGCAAATGTTAATTTTATTATGTGTTAATTAAGAAAGGAATATGAAATAGTATTTTGAACATATTCCTTTAGGTAGTACTTAAGAGAATAAAATCTTGTATTTTAGTTATATTATAGTCATATAGACGTCATATTGAAAAAGGGTGACGTTAGAAGTAGCTATAACCGCCAAGTATGTAAGAGGAGGTGTATGAATGTCAATGAAGCGAAAGTGGTTTGTCAGGATCGGAACAGATTGGGATACGTGATCTCTGCCTACCTAGGGGATTGAACAGGATGTGTATGTATGTCTTCATACACTATTACTTAATACTATCGAAAGAAGTATCAACTGGTTACCTAGTCAACATATTGAACTCTACGCCTAGCAAAGTTTATTTAAATAACTATTAACCTTCACCTCGAACATACTGAAACCTTCCAGATCGGTTTAGACATTTAATTTAAAACTAAAAAGAAAACCCACTATACAAAGCTATTAATTTACTTCTCTTTAGCTAAAAATAACTGAAGATAATTAACCATATAAAAAAGTAAGCGATTCTTGGTACACTGCTTACGTAGCGTACCCACGCAAACTCGTAGTCCGGAAACAGCACATGCTACAAATTTGCGTTCGGGGCCGATTCTCGTAAATAATTTATTGGTTTGGTTAATTTTAGTAGGTATAATAAATAAAAGGTGATGATGGAGTAATGGATTTGAGTATACTTGACTGCTAAGTTTAGATTAATATATCGTGATTCGATATATCGTTATATGATATTTAATTTTAATTAATTATATATTTATTTGATGATTTAGTTTGTATTAAAAACTTAAGAAATGATCCGTTCTAGTTAGTGTTGTAAATAGCTTTTAATTTAATTAAAATAAATGTACTAAAATATATATGGAAGATAGAGTTACTCTTTGAGATATATTATATTCGGTACCCCTTTTTGGATAAACACAATTAATTAAATACGTGTACACTGTACATGTACAATTAATTTCAGTATCGCCGATTTGATAACTAGAGCTGCTTCTAGTATCATTGATCACGATGTAAGTAACAAAACCAATAATAGCTTTCAATTAAAAAGTCACACAATATTTAATTCGCTACCGAAACGTGTTAGCAGAATAAGGTCCCGACAACAGGTGAAATGTAACAGCGCCTCATTGGGCCGCCAAAGCCTTCGTAGAGCGGTCGTGTCGCGGCGTGCCTACTACGAATAACATCGTAGTTCGCTTTAGATAAAAAGATAAGATACGAGTCATTCCAGTGATATATATCGAATATAATTAAATTAAAATAACGTTACCTTAATGAAAAAAGTTTGGTAATATAACTGATATAGTGCCGATAACAGTTCAATCTATTTCAGTGCATAATAAAGTGGTTTAATGTTTTATTATTTACGTAACTGAATAGTTGTTTATTTGATGCCTTTATTTATAAAGGTTGCTGCTTATTGAAGGCTAGAAAAACTGTTTATGTTTAGGTGAGTTTACGTTTTAAAGTGTGCTATTGATGGATTAATTTAAATGTTTACGTTAATGTTGAGTTTCTGTGTTTTTAAGTAAACACAGGATGTTTATAATGTGCATTATCTTGTGTATACACACGTATTAAAAATTGAAGAAGAAATATGTAACCTATGTTTCATATGGAGATTATGTTATTATACATATGTTCGATATTTGTCTATGCATGTATGACTATATATAGTCATAGAACAATATATAGTCATATATAGTCGCCTCATACGACATGTCGAAAGGCAGATGGTTAAGATTCTTTCCATATCCCTAACTTTCAGGACAAGACAAGAAAAAGTAAACTTTTTAATGCAGTAACGAAAGTAATTTAATATTTTAATGATTCGCTAACTATAAAGATATTTTGTATCAATTAAAACAAAAATCGTTTGATCAACACAGTTAAGTAACTAAGTGATGTCCATATCTGCATTAACGATCACTCTCATCAGATGTCAATCTTACAGTTTTGATGAGGGAAAATCTAACTGTCAGTATTTATAAAAAGCTAGTATCTAAACGAACATTAATACATATAATTTTATACTAAAATTACTGAATGGTATACTAAACTATACACTTAATAATACAGTCCCAACCCAAATTTAACGGACGTTTGGCTATACAGATGTTTTGAGTACATTTTAGATTAGTAGATATTTGCCGTTCCTTTGATTATATTAATTTTTGAACTCTCTGCAATCGCCAATTACTAAAAATTAGAAGCGGTCTGCTCGTTAATCACTTTACGATTGGGGTAATGGACACTCAAAACTTGAACTACATTTCAAATGGTTTAGAGATTCATTCACGTCCTTTCATTCTTTTCATAATGAACTGAAGCTCAATAGGATGTTTTCTTGATCACTTTTAACATACATTCACGACCTTCAACTTCATTCAGGGTGGACAGAACCTCAGAGAGACGTTAATGTCTTCTAAGTTTCTGTTTAGTATGAATACTACGATTGTACTGTAATAAGGAACATTGGCGGTCGCTAGCCTATCGTCCAATAGCTTCTATTGACAACGAATGCTTTAGCTCCTTCTTTCGACACGCTGGAATGGCAGCTAGATTACATTCCTTTTAAATACCAGACTATCACGTACACTATTAACATTGGTTTTGATGCAAATAATTGGTGATATATTTCAAAGTGTATCACACCCCTAATACCTTTGCTAGCCCATCGCTCCACAGATTCCACTGACCCCTAGTCACTTAATCGCCTCCTACGATATGTCGTAAAGAACGGCAGCTAGTTACAATTAAATTTACGTCCCAGATAGCACAGAAACGAAAGAATAAACCCGTTCTTAAAATGTATTTATTTTGCTCCGCAAACACAACTGTTTCTTAAGCAACCAATCAAGATCTTTCGATCAAACGCCAACGAGATAAAGAGCGAAGACCGAATTGATCGAATTCGATCACGGAAGGGTTGCTTCTGAGAAACCCGTGGGCGGTTGGACCGAATTATGTTAATTAGAAGCGTGGGCGTCTCATTTCCCACGAAGCCTCATTTGTAGAAACCTAACAATAATTTTTGTTTTATTATTGCCCATTAATAATTTTCCTAATTTACGACTCGTGCAGCTGCGGCTTAAATGCTAATTACACGCCTTTCTTACTGGTTCTAATTATAATGAGAGGTAGTTAGTTTATGCTTAAAAGAGTCCGAACTATGACTATTAGTCATATGTTTTACTTACATAGACAAACAAACGCATTCATGACTATTAACCCTTGCGTGGTAGTCAGAGGTTCGGGTTTCCATCTCCGCTATTGCGAAGGTAGGAATTCTATGGACACCTGGAACCCACGTGCTGACTAGATAGTCAGTGCTCAATGTGACAGGTGGTCAGCCACGTCGCCATTTACAAGCACTATTACCTGTTCGAGGAACAGGTAGGTTTCCTCACAATGTTTTCCCTTACCGTATAATTCGATGCATTTCTTAAATGTGTTTTTATTACGAAAATATACATAGAAATTCATTAAACTTCATTTCCATAGGTACATGCTTGTTCTATATAAGGATCATAAATATCGCTTTTTAAATCTTAAATACAAAAAACAATATAAAATACATATTATGTCATTCATTGAAAGTAAAATTTTGTCAAAGACTGGTTGATTCATAATATTACTCGTTTAATCAATAAAATAACTCTTTCTTTATATATAACTAAAAAACTCTTCAAATCTTTTATAAATGTAGTAATATTATGACAGTAAATTAGTTTAGGATAAAACTGCTGTAATTTTATCCTTTATATTAAGTAGACAAAAATCTTCGCAATACTATCCCGATTAATAATTCTAGACATATTTATATACATATATACACATCACTCCCGTCAACTAAGAAGGATAGGCAGAGATTGCATAAACTTAAATTACATTAGAGATTGTAGATACATTTTTCCAATCTTTTATCTACTAAGAGCAAAAGCACTTTTTTAGGATCAAAACATATAAGCATCCGTAACACTGCCTACCCCCTGTAAGAAAACCGTGAAGCCTACGTATCTAAGGATTAAGACAGAAAACGTCAGACATATCGTATCATCGAAATTTCGTCTGTTCTAGGTGTAATATCCCACGCTTAAGCCCGGCTTAGTGGCGACTTGATAAATTCGATTCAGACCCGTCTGAATTCCTAATGCCGGCGAGTGACGCATCGAGTGTCACCCCAATCGGTCCTGCCATTTGTCCGACACTTTTGGCTGAAATAAAACGAATCATAAATTACGATAATATTGCCTGCGCGGATAATGTAAGGGATCAAAAATGGCTGCCGAATCGTGATTGGTAGGACCTTTATATGTTGATACTGTATGTTTTGATATGTGAAAAGGGTAGATTTCATTGAGTGAATTATACTAGTGAAGTAAGTTTAGCTGTCTTTAGGCGAATAAGAAAGAAAGAAAAACAGTTTATTTACTGCATATTGCAATTTACATTAGAACACAATACAAACATTAAAATGAATTCGAATGCCTAGTAATTTTCTGTGTTAAATTCACAAGTTATGTTAAATTCTGGGGTTTTGTACACTTTAATACGATTACCAGATTTAAGTACTATGCTCTTAAAAAAAAATGCTTATAAAACTACCTACCTTCATGACAGTAGTAATAGCCAATATGTGTGTAGCTATTTAGTGAAATGTCAATTTTTAGTAGTTAAACTCTTACATAATATCGACGCTGATAATTTAATTCGAAAGAATGATTCATTTATCGCATACATGTAATTTATTTGAACCAACATGCAACCATGTCGATAAGTCACAACCATAACTAATCACTTTATCACTTATTGTATAATGCACATACACACATTTTGTATAATTTACATACACACATACACACCATACCTGATTCCCTGTAGATGGGAAGGCAGAGATAACGGATCCCCATTTGTCCCGATCCTGACAGACCACTTTCGCTTCATTGACACTCCTCATTCACACTCAGCGGTTATAGGTATTTCTAACGTCACCTTTCTTCAATATGGCGTTTATCTGACTGTCATATGTCTTATAGGGTCGGTCCCTACGTTACAGCCCTACTATTTTACTCACAAATATTTCTTTTGTATAATGATGGAGAACAAATGAAAATCGTTACGCAAGCGAAGTGTGACGACATAAACATCATAAGTCCATTTGTGTCTATAATTATGTGACAATGTTTGATATGATTTATGGACGCTATCTTTGTTATCTGCCTGTTACATATCAAGAGACCTTAATACGGTTAACGGCAGATAACTATTGGGTAGATAGAGCCTTGAAAGGTTCACTACGTATATATGTAATTCGGCGTAGCTCAGTGGTTCAAATTCCGCTTGAGCATGTATCAATGGAAATGAAGTTTAATGAATTTCTATGTACATTTTCATAATGAAAACACATTTGCGAAATGAGTTGATTACTACGATGACTGTACATCGTGATGAAACCTACCTGTTCTCCGAGCAGGTAATAGTTAGTGATAGTAAATGGTGACATGGCTTACCACCTGTCACATTGAGTGCTGACTATCTGGTCAACACGTGGGTTTGAGGTGGCCATAGAATAACTAAATTACTACCTTCGCAATTGCGGAGATGAACACCTGAACATCTGAGCACCCCGCAACGGTTAATGGTCGTGAATGCGTTTGTATTTTATATACTTATTACAATAAATACATATATAGTAAATATAATCAACATCCAGACTGGAAAGCAGAAGAAGAGCATAGTTCTCAACCGTATATAATAAGTATATATTTATTAAATATACGGTGACTAGTAGCTTTAACACAAGTGTCAAATGAACTTACCAAGGGGCTTGTTCACTTGGTGTAATAGTGTCCTAAATATAATTATATAACGTGACAACCATACACTATCACATGTTCGGGGAACAATTAGGTTTTCTTACGATGATTCCCCTCTCTTATGTATTTGGTGAATTCAGCTAATGAAGTTTTACTGAAAAAATTATAATTAAAAACCATTCAATCAACCAATAATTTTCACAGGTACATGCTTCATAGTTTGTACCCTGCACACTGACAGAGTCAAGCCCCGATTTTACTAACATACAGTATTATTCCTTAATCCATTTTCATATCCATCACTCAACAGCACGACTCGTGTTTGTTCATTCGAAAAAATGATTTTCGACCAATTCTCTCTACCCGCATATATTTGCGATCCAATTTCGGAGGTGAGGGAAACTGAAGTGGGAATAAAATACCGGATCAAGCCGCTTCAATTCACACTTATTTCCTTTTAGAGCGGACAGAAGCTTGAAAACGATGTCTTTGTTCACAGTTATTGCTTTTTATGAGATAATTTTAATTTACTATTAATAATATTAATAGATAATTTTATTTGTTTTAATTAACCTATAACAAGCCGACATAATCTATAAGATTGTATGGCAGATAGAATATAAATTAAAAAAATTAACATATCACAGTCAGATAGACGCTATATTGAAAAAGGGTAACGTTAGGAGTACCTATAACCGCCGAGTGTATAAGGAAAGATGTATGAGTGTCAATGAAGCAAAATTTGTTTGTCAGGATCGGGACAAATGGGGATCCGTGATCTCTCCCTTACCCTTTACAGGGAATAAGGCGTGATGTGTAGGTATGTATGTATTATGGGATAGTGATCTATTACGTACTAGATTTATTCCTAGTCCCTTAGTTAAATTTAAAATGTCGAGAAGAAAAGCACTTATTAGTTTACAATTCACGTCCTATTAACACGGTCTCTACACACAACACTGTTATAACATGACACCATAGGTGTATATGATATAACAACTACATGCTAAAAATGACCTAGGAAATATTATCATATCTCCAAGGTTCTATCAACCCCGAAAGTGATTGAGGAACGTGATGTTTTTATTATTTACATCCTTCAATCCTCTAATGCTTTTCAGGGTGGACCCAATCTTAGACGCTATCTCAATCGCCTATTATAATTATAATTATTTTACATACATACATACACATCACGCCTGATTCCCTGTAGAGGGTTAGGCAGAAATTACGGATCCCCATTTGTCTCGATCTTGACAGACCACTTTCGCTTCATTGACATTCATACATCCTCTCATACACTCTCGGCGGTTATAGGTACTCCTAACGTCACCTTTTTTCAATATAGCGTCTATCTGACTGTTATATGTCTTATTAGGCCGGCCCCTACGTAACCGCCCTTCCACTTCACTCATATATATTCCTTTTGTCAATCTGCTATCATTCATCCGCATAACATGTCCAAACCATCGAAGCATGCTCTTTTCAATCTTAGTCACTACATCTTCTTTCAAACCGCAACCTTCCCTTATCACACTATTTTTAATTCTATCATTCAATGTTACTCCTAACATGCTTCTCAGTGACCGCATTTCGACGGCATTGATTCTACTTTCATGCTTCTTTTGCCATACCCAACTTTCACTACCATAAGTCAATGTTGGAACCAGCACAGCCCTATGAATAGCCATACGTGCCGATTGAGAAATCAACTGGCTACCCATAACACTATACATAGCCCCATTAATCTTATTATTTAATTATTTTAATTTGAATAATTATGTGTGTATGACGATTAGATATTAAAATTACATAAATAAATAAAATACATGACAGATAGCTAGCCCATGGCCCTATTCAGTTTTACCTTTAGTCCCTTAGTAGTGTATTAAGGAATACTGTAAAAATTGTAGATAGTAATTATCTATTAACGTCCCAGTTAGCACGGACTATTTTAAGTGAGGGTTATTTAAACCATACTACTTTTAGTCTTTATAATTGATTGGTTAATAACGGGTCTGTGCGATCCGGTTCTATCGGTCGGGAAATAAATCGAAGTATCTATTTTAAAAAGAAATGACACAGTATATATACATATGAATTAAATGTAGGGTGTCCATGTATTCTGAATTGGCTCCCAAACTTTGAGGTCTTTCTCAATATTTTTGTACTGGATGGTACATATAATCATGCCATACTGCATATTTTTGACCATATAATCTATCTATGAAGTATTAGTGTAGATACTAATGTAGGGACTGCAATCCCTTGCGGGATGTACCTATAACCGCCGAGTGTGTATGAGAAGATGTATGAGTGTCAATGAAGCGAAAGTGGTCTGTCAGAATCGGGACAAATGGCTATCCGTGATCTTTGCCTAACCGTCTACAGAGAATTAGGCGGGATGTGTATGTATGTATATATGTATCTATTTTAAATTCAAGGGACTGCCTTTGAACTACAGACATATTAAGGTTCCAATTACTGAGCTTTTACTTTGATAATAGCCATAATAACATATTAAATTTACTATTTATAACAAAACACAATTAATTTTGGAGTCAATCTAATGTCGAATTGCACGAATTCAGTTGAATTTTGCCTTTCAAACGCATGAATTTGTTTTGTTAAAGGTTTAATGAAAACACATGTTTATATTCACGTATGTTAAACTTTTATGAGTAAACAGGTTCTATATACGTTCAAATATTTACGTAGTTTAATCCATTTTAGGGTGGACAAAACCAAAAATTGCCAAGTAATATTTTTATAATTTTTGAGGTTGTGATCTGATGCTAGCCCATCGCCCAAAAGATTCCATTATCCCGAGTTCCTTAGTTGAATTTTGAATGTGTCAAATGTATTCGTATATTTAAAAAAAATATACGTAATTTATTTCCAATAACGAAATAAATCAAAAATAGACGCTATATTGAAAAATGGTGACGTTAGGAGTATCTATAACCGCCGAATGTGTATGTGAAGATATATGACTGTCAATGAAGCGTAAGTGGTCTGTCAGGATCGGGACAAATGGGGATTCGTAATCTCCACCTACCCCTCTACATGGAATCAGACTTGATGTATATGTATGTATGTATTTCCAATAAACTTTATGGAACTAACTTTATTAAATACACAGTAAACAATGCACATGATTAACAATGTAAAAAGCTCACATGCTTGGTAGGTATCGCAAATTGCAATCTACCGTAGGTACTGCAAAGAGTATGACGTCATAGCCAACCCTCAATCGATAGATACCTAAATAGTTTTTGCGAGTCATCATGAGGTGACGGATTAATTGTAGTATGTAAAAAATGGAAAATAAATTAAGTGAAGATTAAAATTTGTCGTAGTCATTCCCTATCGGTTTTCTTGGAAATGTTAAAGGAATATGCTATACAAAAATTGTAATGTAAAATACGTGCATAAAAATTAACGTTTTAGTAACTCATCTAAGTATATAAAAATAAAGAGTTATAGCGAACAGGAACCTTAGTCTACTAATGCGTTTTAGCACAAATGCAGTTTAATATCCGATCAGTAACAGTGTGAAGTTGGTACTGTATGACCAAAAGTGACAAATTTCACCATTGAAATCCCAAATTTGCTAATCCACTACCAATTTCACACTATTACTTATCTGATAGGATAATTAATAGTCAGTGCCTATATACGGCGATACGGCTCACTACCTATCACGTTGGGTGCTGTCTATCTAGTGATACGCGGGCTTCGAATGACCCATACCTAACATGCCTTCGAGATTTCGGAGATGGGCATTCAAGCCTCTGACTACCCCGCCATAATAAAAAAGGGAGTGTGTATACAAAAGTCGTGAAGCGTATGTTTATGTTATCTGATATTGAACTGTAATTTTGCAAAAAGCGTTTGTCTACTACGTCCACAGACTTACCGTCACGTATTCAATACCGTCTCATTTTTTGTAATAAAAATTTAAATCAATTGCTCTTCAAGGCAGATCATTTTTCTTAGAAATGTAATAGAAGACAATACGGTCAAATTGCATGACTTGACACTTTTGGGTAATCAGATATTAAAGTATCCACCTCTACTGCGGAGATACTGTACGGCCACCTCGAATTCCTATGCTAACTAAATTATCAGTACCTTATATGAGACAGGTAGAAAACCGTGTGGCCATTTACAAGCACTGACTATTTAATTAGGCAGTTGTCCTTTGCCGTAGCAGTCTGGCGCATTTCCTCAAATTATTTTAACTATTTTTTACCATTAGATCTTTAATTAAAATAATGCAATATTTTGGTCAAAATTCAATTAAACATGGAAAAATATTATGCACCCAAATATTGTCTATTAAAAGTAGCTAAACAAATACACCCAGGCACACCCTAATAACTCACACAACCTATGTTTTGTGTGTTCTTAATAAAGAATGAATTAGAGACTGTCAGTTACTTTTAATTCCGTATGAAAAAGCTAGCGATCGATGGAGGTTCATTTTTTACCTTTGTCACCTCGACCTTGGCTTTGAATGATTGTTTTACACCTTATACCTAGACTGCACGGCTATTTTATTATTTAAATATCCTGGCGGGTTTAAACAGGGGTTTACGTATCTAATAATATACCTTAGACTCTTTGCTAACATTATCTTTTGCGATGTAGTTAAGTGGTCAAGTAGGTATTTAAATGTAGAATTAATGAATATATGAAAGTCATTTTGTGATGAATATATTTTTATAATAGTATAGATACATAGATACATATATACAATAATTAAAAACGTAGATTTTTGAAGTTTTGAAAACAGATAAGAAGATTATAATAGTTTCTTTTTGATGATATATGACAGTAAATCGAGAACGTAGAAGCGTATATACGTACTATCTCGTAATAACGTTAATGCCTCTCCGCTTATACACTCGGTGGTTATAGTACTTCTAATGTATGAAATTCCATAACTAAAACTTGGAATATCTCAAATAGTTAGGAGGAGCTTTTTGAAAAGTTTAATGAAAATAAGAGAGCTTTCTCAACTTTCGAAAGTTGATTTTAATTTTGAAGAAGATGAATTAATGGTTTAAACTATTAACTTTATGAAACTATGGAAGATCTTTGTTAGACTGGGACTTAATTGAATGTAACCAGCTGGCTTTGTAGTATATTGTATGAGAATAATCTAGTACTAACCATAATACATACATACACATCATACCAGATTCCCTGTAGAGGGGTAGGCAGAGATCACGGATAACCATGTGTCCCGATCCTGACAGACCACTTTCGCTTTATTGACACTCATACATCTTAATACTAACCATAATTACTAATACCTATATCTTCATTATATATGTCTTTATGTGTTAAAAACGGTCGTGACCGATTGTTCTCATTTGGTCACTGAAATTCGGCAACAATAGATCAAGCATGGGTTATTGATGTCAGTGAGTGTAAATATCGGGAGGAAACGTCCCGATTTCTTGAAATAGGTAAATTAAGTATATTATAGTGTATATTTTGCGTTTACTGGGTGAATGCGCGCTTGTCTTTTACAAATTTGTCAAAAAAACTTCACGAAAAATATGATTCAGTTATTTGTAATGGTTTACCACTTGTCTAGGTGGGTGTGAATTATCAAGTTTAAAGTGGGTCTAAGTTACAAATAAAGAAGATATAGGCAGGTTTCTTAACTTGTTTAAACTTAGTTATATCTATTTAATATTTATCTTCATTTATTTACTTTAAACTGTTATTCCCTTGATCAATTTGCCAATAAAAGTCAATATACCACATCACGGTCAATACAAACAAAACAATAGTAGCTTGACATTCATCATAAAACCTAAAATATACGTAGCGTGACCAGTCCAGTCAACCTAAATAAGACCTTAGTTCTATGACCTATAGTTTATGTTCTAATGAGGTGTCTTCCAGACGTTTAACGGTGCATGCTAATAGATGGAGCTAGTTAGGGCATTTTACTGCTGCCTTCATAAAATGGGTAATGGATGGGACTCACTTGGAAAGAGAGTTTTGAACCTAATGCTATTTTTATTATGATAGTACTTGATGAGTTACCTAACTAAAAGTCGTGAATGCATACTATCGTTTATAATTCATAAAATTATAAAGGACGCATTCCGATGTATTGTTAATGTCTGTACAATTGAAGAAAACAAACATTTCCGATATTCTGTCATTCTATATTTAAGAGATAGACATAGAGAGACTATTTCTTTGGATTAAATCCGCCAAGAAAAGAAAAAATGGCATTTTGATGGGTGCAAAATGCGCAATCGATTTCGTCCGTTACCCTTAGACCATCAACTTGACTTCAGCGGTTACTTATCGCGTCCTTCTTTTGTTTTAGCGGTTTTCTTTCACTCGATCGACCGGCGTTGATTCTGTTAATGAAATGGCAGTCAAATTTAATAGTTCTAGAATGGTTAACGGAATCATTCATTCTGCCTATGGAAATGAAGTTTCGAGATTGTTTATCTACATATTTCTGATTAAAAATCAGTGTTGCTCAGTAAGTAAGAAGCTTGAGTTTGATATAGAGGGTTCAAGGTTCTAGTTCCAGATTGAACGTGTGGCAATTGAAATTAAGTTTCAAATTTATTTAGTAATTCTTTTTTGCATACACAGTATATTTAGACATTAATAGAAACAGAGACATTGTATAACAGGCCTACTTGTCCCGTATTAAATGTTCTCTATTCTATGTAGGTACTCGTACGTTTTTGCAATAAAAAATACATTGATATGTACTAATTACGGTGAGGAAAACACATCGTGAGGAAACCATCCTATTTCACGGTAAAGGTCATACCTAGTCCTTCTAAATTTCAACATAGATAACGTGTATCCAAAAGCGCTGTTTATCTGGTTATCACGTGGTTTTAAGGAACTCTTAATCTGTATGTGGTTACGTAACTGCCATTTACAAGAACTGGTTTTCAAACCTCTAGTTCACTTCGGTGAAATGCTATTAAGAAAAATATTAATTTCTTAAAGTTCCATTCCATTCCATTAAAAATATTATTACTTTGATCTTTAGATACATCGAGTACTAAGGTGGCACATGACAATTGGAAACTATGTTTTAAGAAAAAAGCGTAAATTTGCAAACACAACTATTTTATTTAGTAAGTTATAAAATAGGACACTGAATATCGTTTATAACTACATCTATCTGCATAATACATACATACACATATACTTTCACGTCCTTTAATCCCTTTAGTATGTACAGACGTTTCGAGATATGAAAAAACCTCCTTGATCACTTAATATTATGTGCCTAATATAAACAGTATATTTATTGCTACGAAATTTCACACTTGCGCGGGGTTGCCATGTGCGCGTGGTTCCATAAATGTAAATTATTATATATTAATTCTTTTCTCTATTTGTGTCTACTTGTGTCTATTTGTGTTACTGCGTCTAGTGTGAATAAAAGGAATTTTATTTTAATTATAAATTTTCATTTTTTACTTCCTTTCTTTCGTTACAAAACCTATTCTTTCTTTCTTACCAATACTTATAACAGCAGAATCGACCACGCCATCCAATCAGCAACCTGCACGTTCGTCTTATGTGGAACGCCGGTGGCTGAATAGCCGATTCCCTCCGTCTTTATGTAAATTGGCTCATTCGTAGAACTCTGTTCGTAGCACTCCCGTTCGTAGCATTTGGCCTCTATTAGCCGTTCACTCTATTTCGTCTAAGAGGAACTTAATGCTGAAAGAGTATTGAAAACTGTGTTAGTCAGGGATTTATAGAAATGTAAGTAGCTGTTATGCTATTACCAGAATTAATGTTCCCCGAACAGGTAATTGTTATGATTAATAACTAACAGGACCTACTAAGTTTTTAATAAGTCTCGTTAGTTATTAATCATGAGTATAAATCGCGAAACTCTTAAAACTATAGGTAATAGTTAGTGCTTGTAAATGGCGACAAGGCTTACTACCTGTCACATTGAGTACTGACAAGTCACCATGTGGGTTCGAGATGGCCATAGAATTACTACCTACGCAATTACGGAGATGAACACCTGATCCTCTGTACCCCGCAAGGGTTAATGGTCGTGAATGCGTTTATCTTTTTATCGTTATCTGTTCTGCTTAGGTTGTAAGATAAGTGTATAGTAAGGTATGGTCAGAGATATAAGAATATTAAATTATAGTTTTTGTTAACTAAGTTACAGATTAATTAGTGGAAATTTGACGTGACAACTGATTGAAAGAATTACCTATTTAAAAGAACAGGGAGGTATGTTATAACAGTTATTCATTATTCTCGAAATAAATTGTTAATATACATAGATCTCACAATTTTAATTCATAACATATAATTCTTTACTAAAATATATCAAACCATCTGAGAATGCTACTTGCGTCTATACAAATATAATATATTATGTTATCATATTCACATATTTATTATTTTATTTCACTGGCCAATGACATGCACATGTAGGATTTATTAACTTACTTGTATAAACTCTTTTTTCTTTCTTTTTTTTAATTTCCTGTCTGTGTAAGTTAATGTGTTTTTGTGAATAAAGGTTATTGTTATTATATTATTCAGGCTTTAACATAGCCGATTTCTCGTGCTTGTCTGGTACATAAAAATAATGCTAACTAGCTGCCATTCTTCTAATATGTCTTAGAAGTCCACTAATGGACTTGGGTTAAATTAAATCTATTGGGCTCACTAGCAACCTATCACCAATGTTCCACATGAGATGACAACCCCAATATTCATGCTAAACAGTAACCTAGAATATATATCTCCGAGGTTCTATCAACCCCAAAAAGGATTATGTACACAATATATGTAACAGCAGCCCATATCCAATCTAATTCGTCGCATCCTGTTTTCTCATAGCAAAGTCTAATAGATTTTAGTGCTCTATAACCCTGTTACTAGCTGGTAGTTATAAACTAATTATAATGCAGTTAACGACCTCCTGGAAACTATAAAAGGGGAATAACAGGCTCATTCCAATAATAAACACGTTATGGAACGAAGCTTGAATAAAATAGCTCAATATTAAATATAAAGAAAGATAACTTTTGCTTTTACATACATACACATCACGCCTGATTCCCTGTAGAGGGGTAGGCAGAGATCACGGATCCCCATTTGTCCCGATCCTGACCGACCACTTTCGCTTCATTGAGATTCATACATCTCCTCATACACACTCGGTGGTTATAGGTACACCTAACGTCACTTTTTTTCAATATAGCGTCTATCTAACTGTTATACGTCTTATTAGGCCGGCCCCTACGTAACCGCCCTGCCACTTCACTCATATATATTCCTTTTGTTGTTTTTACATACATACATATATTCGCTTCGCCGCCTTTAACTCAAATATGTCGTATAGCTTTTACTTAAATTAGTCGTAGTCTAATAACATTGACAGGGACTATAGATTGCCACCTTGCATGATCCTGACAGATCTCTACATAAACACACGCATCTACTTCCCTAACGGGATAGGTAGAGACAATCGATCGCTACCTTGAACGATTCTGACAAATCTGACGTGCCTCACACTCTATTCTCTTCTATATACTTTATCATGCATGCTCTTCTGTTCTTCACGCAACGTATACTGACGTAGGCTAAGTGATGTTAAAAGTATAATAACGTTAACTTAAAGCTAATTTGTCAGGATCATTCCAGGTGGCGATCGATAGTTTAGTTATCCCGTTAGGGTCGTAGAGGCGTGAATATATGTATCTATGTGTGTGTAACTTAATACATACTTATGTACTTCTAATTCTTTTATTGATATACATCTCTATAGTTACCTTTAACGTTACTATTACATACGCTTCAAGACTTGTGTATACATACATACATATGCTTTACGACTTGTGTATACACACTCCCTTTTATTGTGGCGGGGTAGTTAGAGGCCTGAATCCCATCTTAGGCCCATCTCCGAAATTTCGAAAGCATGTTAGGTATGGGTCACTCGAAGCCCGCGTTTCACTAGATAGACAGCACCTAACGTGATGCTACCAATGCTTGCAATGCCATTGAGTTTATGTGACTTGTTAAAACTATCGTTCTGTATCTTTTCAATCTTAGTTCTTTAGTAGTTTTCTGTCTCGTCGGAAAATTTGCATAAAGATAAATATTCTAAATACGTTCCCAAATACGACAATAATCGACAATTAATGAAACCTATTAATTAACGCTCAATTTGTTAACCGTTCATTAACGAATAATCCTTAATATATCCATTATCAAAATTAATAACATCGAAACATAAATTCATCTATGTAATTAAACCCAACAGTTTCAGACCTATCAATGATCATAAAATGCCTATATATATCGATATCATAACCATTATCATTCATAGGTCACCTATTACCAAATATTGGAGTGGTAGTGTCATATGGAACATTGCTACCAGGTTGCTAGTCCATCGCCCAATTGATATCATATACCTCTAGTTCTTTAGTCGCCTCCTACGACATACTGGTAAGAATGGCAGCTAGTTAGCATTCTTTTTAAATCCAAGAAAAGTACGGGTCTAGGAGATATTATATCTCCTATGTTCTGTCCACCCCTAAAGAGATAGAAGGACGTGATGTATATGTATGTGCATATGTATCTTTCATTTTATCCTGATTTGTGTTAGTCTAGGACGTAAAATAATACTAACTAGCTGTAATTCTTCCCGGTATGTCGTAGGAAGCGACAAAGGTACCCGAGGTAAATGGAGATCCCATTTTGAACAATGGGCTAGCAACTTGTTACAATTCTTCCAAGTCACATCACAACCCCAATCATGCTTGTCAGAAAGTTATTTATAAGATATTATCGTATCTCCTAAGTTATGTCAACTCGAAAGGGATTAAAGGTCGTGAATGTATATCTAGGGCATTAAATAAGAAAAGCAGCTACTTATAACCTATTCCCCTCCGAACAGCTGTCCATTAAACCGAATTTTCTAATCCCAACACATTCCGCGCGGAGCATTTGTTATTTATGTCATTAAGTCGTAAAAAGTGAGATGGGAAAGTAATTTCGAAGACATCCTCCTTTCGAGGGGTGGCTATTACATCGCCTCTCTTTTGACATAAAATTTCTTCGGCTAATGAACGTTTTCCATTACTGAAAAGTTTTCTTTTTCCGCGTTAGCATAATGCGCGGGTTTCGAGATCAAAAGGTTTGAGTAGAATACAATGTACATTGTACACACATACACATCACGCCTGATTCCCTGTAGAGGGGTAGGCAGAGATCACGGATGCCCCTCCCGATCCTGACAAAACAATTTCGCTTCATTGACACTCATACGCTTGGTGGTTATAGGTACTCCTAACGTCAGCCTTTTAATATGGCGTCTATCTGACTGTCATATGTCTTATTGGCCCGGTCCCTGAGCAACCGCTCTTCCACTTTACTTGCATTTATATTCCTTATGTCAATCTACTATCATTCGTAAAAATACAATTACATAGATAAACATTGTTTTTTTCTATTGTGAAACGTTATAAGAATGGTAACTAACTACCACTCTGCTTAAATGTAGCAAAAAGTGAATGGAACCTATAAAGCAAAGGGCTGGTAGTCTATCACCTACGTTCCATAATAATCACGACACCCGATGACAATCAATGCTACAAGTGACCTAGAAAATATTGTGTCTTCAAGTCCAACCTGAAAGTGAATGCATAATTAGAATAAACATACTAAATATAATATACGTACAGTCAACGCTAAAAGTGCAGTCCCAGTTACTTTTTCTAAGGTCTACGTTTATAAGAACAAAAGACAATATTTTTCATTTCAAAGCACGCGAACGTATAGTGGCCATGACAATGCACAGTGGCGACAGTTTTAAAATGTAAAATATTGTTCTTACTTATAAAAAGTTACTGGACTGCATTTTTAGCGCTGACTGTACATTAATACACGCCACTCCTGCTCCACATTATACATTGGTAGATAAATATGTGTATTTCATTTACGTACATAATTTACAGTCGCTAATGGTGAGGTAAAACATCGTGAGGAAACCTGCCTTACCCCTGCCAGTGCCTATATACGGCGATACAGTTCACTACCTGTCACGTTGTGTGCTGTCTATCAAGTGAAACGAGCGCTTCGAGTGACCCATACCTAACATGCCGTCGAAATTTCGGAGATGGGAACTCAAGCCTCTGACTACCCCGCCATAATAAAAAAGGGAGTGTGTATGCACAAGTCGTGAAGCATATACATATATATATATATATATATATCTCAATACCGATCTTGAATTCAAATATTTCCGCTTCATTAACACCCACACGAGTCTACATATACACATGTCCTTTATAGGTACTTCTAATTCACCCTTCTTCAGTTTATCGCTCAATTATGTGTTTCAATTCCACCCGGAACATGTGCCTATGGAAATTTTCTGTATATCAAATACTTATGTATGTACATTAACGCAATTTGCAAGTCATTTGAATTCGTTGGATAATGGAATATTACGTTTTTACAGTATTTCTTTTTATATTATCGTAATACGCCTTTTTAGGCTGATAACTTACCTCAGCGACATACAGTCGTATATTTCGTCAAATTACTATGTATCTGGGCACACCCCAGCGCGAGCGTCGTGACGGAGCGGTCCCGACCCTGGAGTGTGGGAGATATGGGGGATAGCCTACAGCCGAACCTAGCCACCAATAAGGTGTGTGTACCTGACTTGCCCTAAGTATATATAAAATAATATATATAAAGGTGTATGACAGTATCATTCGTCCGCATAACATATCCAAAATTGTGACATAAAAAAGTGAATGTTTATTAACAATCACACAATTAATTTTAATACATTAACCATCATCTTTGGGTAGTCACAGATTCGCGTTTCCATCTCCGCAATTGCGGAGGTAGTTATTCAATGGTGACCTCAGATCAGAGTGTACCTAGATAGTTTTTCTTCAATGTGACAGGTGGTAAGCCATGTCGGCATTTACAAGCTCTGACTACTACCTGTTCAGGGTATTATCATTTACATAACATATGCTTCACGACTTATGTATACACATTCCCTTTTTTATTGTGATGGGATAATCAGATGCTTGAGTGGCCATCTCCGAAATTTCAAAGGTATGACGTATAGGTATGAGCCACTATATACCCACGTTTTATATAAGACAAACGCGTTCACTACCATTAACCATTGCGGGGTAGTCAGAGGTTCAGGTGTCCATCTCCGCGATTGCGAAGGCAGTAATTCTATGGCCACCTCGAACCCACGTGTTGACCAGATAGTCAGTACTCAATGTGACAGGTGGTATAAATAGACAGCACACAACGTATTTGTTACTAAACCGTATCGCCGCGCCGTATACGGGCACTGGCTAGTACCTATCTCGAAGGATAGGTAATATTTGTTGTTGTAATTTTTGATTTGTAAAATATTTGTATTGTGTATGTTTTTGTTGCTGTAAATAAATGCTTTATTATTATTATTTATAATTATATTGAAAAAAAAACTACTTATATAACATTATCTTGGTACTGATTAACTACCCTACGGGTTTGAACCCTGAACCCACTAACACAGAATCACGCCCCTAACGACTAAGTTACACTACACTGAATTAAATAAATAATTACAAATGCTTACACTAGATTCCAATCCACCTAGCTGAGTCCTTGATACTGTGAATATTCATGATTGTGGCGTCTTGGTCATAAATAATGTGATACTGCAGCGAAGTTGGCTTCGCATTATTCACACCATATCTTGTTGACTCGGAAGATAATTTATTACGAAACAGAGCTAGCTACTTTTCAAGGCTTTTAAAGCTGAGGTTTTAGTGTGAATTTCTGCCTGGTTTTTGTACTGTTCTGTGTACGTAAAGGGAATGATAATGTATGCCTTTATTCTCAGTGTATCGTAAGGTTACTAAGGAACTGGTTAACATTGGAAAAAATACAATATACGAGTATGTGAAATAATATTTTAGTGAATTACCAATTACAATGTTTTTTTTCTCATTGCATCTTATGGTCATAAAAAAGAAATATATAATAATTATTAATAAATCTAATAATTACCATATTTTTTCTTATATTTACTATTATTTTAAAAAATATATATCCATACGTCTTTAACCCATTTCGGGTGGACAGAACCTTGGAGATTTATGTAATACCTTCTAGGTAACTTTTTATCTTGTTAAGATCCTTGTAAATAAAAATTATAAAGAATTAATAATCGACACATTAATTTCCATCTGGTCAACACACGCGTTCGAGGTAACCATAAAATGACTACCTTCGCAATTTCGTAGAGTAACATCCGAAGCCATATTTTCTTAATAATATTACTGACTACTTAAGGGTACATATTTTCTTTATAATTTAGTACATATATAAGTCCCAGTTAGCAAAAGCAGACACTTCCTAGGGTCATTGATTTCAAACAAAAACCCATTAGCCATGGCTTGATTGATGAGCTTTCACTTGTTTGTTGCTCAAAAAGTTCAACGTTTTGAAATCTCATCCATTTCCTAACGAGTCTGGATCAATAATATACATAGATTATATCCAGTTTCCTTTTCTAGTCAGAGATGTAAAAATAATGCTTACTAGCTGCCATTCTTCCCGGCATGTCGTAGGAGGCGATTAAGGTACTAAGGGTAAAGGGAATCTTTTAACATACATTCCGTGCATTCCAGGTTAACGGAATGTACATGCATACACATTCACGTCCTTTAATCTCTTTTGTGGTGGATAGAACCTCGGAGATATAATATCTCCTAGGTCACTTTTTAGTATTAATTTTGTGGCTGCAGTAACAAATGGAGCATTGGGGACAGGTTGCAAGCCCATCGCCTTAAAAAAATCATTTAACCTTAGTCCCTTAGACACCTCCTATGGCATTTCGGTAAAAACGGCAACTAGTTAGCATTCTTTTTACGTCCTTGACTAGTACGGGCACCTAAAATCGTTTAATGGGTTCAATTTTCAAATCGTAATACCAGGAACACTCAGTAAAACCAATAGCACGTGGTCTGCAATAACTCATGGAGGCTCTAACCCCACCCTCAAGCTTTTAGGTATAACTAATAGTTCATAGGAAAAACACATTTCCCACTGGATATGTTATTTTAAAGGGTGACGTCAGAAGTTCCCGTAATCGATGACTGGGTATGAGAAGGCGTATATATCAATGAATGGAAAGTAAATTACCTGGATAGGAATAATTCGTAGGAATAATTTGATGTAGCTCATTTGTAATTCGGAGTAGCTTAGTTGTAATATGGCGTAGCTCAGCTGTAATTCGACGTTGCTCAGTTGTTTGGGCTTGACTTTGTATCAGTGGGTACAGGGTTCAAATCCCGCTAAAGTTAGTAGTAGTTAGTAGTTTAATCAATTTACATATATGTACATTTTCGTAATAAAAATACATTTACGAAATCCATCGAATAATATCGTGAGTGAAAACATCGTGAGGAAACTGTGCTTGCAAATGGTGACATGACTTACCACCTGTCTGATTAAGTAATAACTACCTAGTCAACACGTGGGTTTGACGTAGTCATAGAGTTACTTCCTTCGCTATTGTGGAGATGGACAACTGAACCTCGGACTACCATGCAAGGGTTATTGGTTGTAAACACGTTTGTCTTTGTCTTTTTTTGATAGAAATAAATAGAGATCTTTAATTTCTGTTTACCCCTCTGTAGAAAAACGAGCGTAATCTGTTAATACATAATGTGTTTATGTTATATTTAGTACCTATATACGGCAAAATAATACGTAATATATTATCTTCTTAATAAAATCAAAAGCTTTTATATGATGAAAGATAATAAAGCCTCCAATAATCACTCAAGTCTCAGACCACTTCAAACGGAATTACAGTCATGTAAAGGGTCATAAATATAAAGTTTGTTATAGGCTGTCGAAGTAATCCGAATTGTTGTCAGAATTCTAAGAAAGGCTTTAGTTGGTAAAAGTTTGCAGAAAACCCTGAAAGGATAGAACATGATTTTTGACAAGGGTCGGTTTTAGGACTCCTTAATGTTAAATAAAATTATTTTATTACAATATAATATGAGCACATATGTCTATAATATTTATAGGAATTAACAATATGTTCAAAATGTACTTTAAGGAGAAAAACAGCAAATCCTACAAAATGTTGACCGAGGCGACCACATATCCACAAATGTATTTGTAAAATCGTGTTTATTTGACACCGTTTAATATATGGTCAAATACATAGTTGTGGGTACACTGAAAAATTTATCTAAAATTATAATAGTTGTGATTCTATCAGAATATATAAATACAGAGGGTTTATACAAACGTATTTAGAAATACGGATCCCCGTTGTCTCAATCCTGACAAGGCACTTTCGCTTCATCAAAATTTTCATTCGACGACCTCCGTGGCTCGATCGGTTAGACGCCTGAATGCTAATCGTTCGATTCCCAGTGGAGGCATAGTTAGGAACTACAGTTTGGTCGTTAATTATATGCGCTATATGTGTATTTATCTATATATAATAAGTCTTTATTTCTTAACTATACATTTCCTTGTACCCTTAACACAAATCTTAAATGTACTTAGCAAGGGGCTAGTTCAATTGGTGTAATAATGTCCAAATATTATTATCTTTTATTAAAATATTATGTCCTACAATATTATTATTATTATCAAAATATATTTTCAAGTTCTTATTACTATCTATCCTTTTGTCTTAACTTGTACTAGTAGCATTACATTCATTGACTATTGTAGCAGTCCATAAACTGTTGTAAACAATTTTGTTCCCAATTCCTCACGGTCTACTCACTAATTCCATTGTTGTGCTTCACAAAAACGCGCAAGCCGCGTCACAACATGATGAATTGTTCCCCAAAGCTATAGTCTGGACCTCACTTTTTACATACATATAACAACCGACTAATCAGGAATACATACATACGCTTCGCGACTTGTGTATACACACTCTCTTTTTTATTATAGCGGGGTAGTCAGAGACTTGAATGCCAATCTCCGAAATTTCGAAAGCATGTTAGGTATGGGTCATTCGAAGCCCGCGTATCAACACATATTTAAATTTCATTCATTGGTACATGCCAGAGTCGGGATTCGAACCTAGGACTTTCTCATACGAAGTCCAAGGTCTTACCCACTGGGATACAGCCGCTTTTTTTAATCAGGAATACACAGGTTAATAATACATACATCTACGTCCCTAAGAGGATAGGCAGTGACTATCATTCGCTAAAGATCCTGACAAATCTCTTATGCTTCACTTACACCCATTAACCTTCTCATACATGCTCTTCTGTTCTTCACAGCGTACACCCGCCTTGAAAAGAATGACAACTGACTATCATATGTCTAAATAATCAGAAATAAATATATAGACCGGTATTTACGAATTATTCACTGGACTGGGTTATCACATTTTAATATACTTACTATGATAGATATCATTCAAGGGAACATGGCATATTACCATGAGGGATTTGGTGTAAATATGTTTATTGGTGATGGGCTAGAAATCTATAAAGCTTCCAAATAAACACCGTTGTAGCTCTAAAATTATGCTAATAGGAGGTCTTCTATTTAGGGTGCTCTTTTCATTGTTGATTCAATGAATAAATAATATATCTGGCTTCATACATATATGTGCTAAAGCCTACAGACATTATCTCATAACCCACTAAGTTCAGATATACTCGTACATCTCAGTATGATGAAATGTAGATAAGACATTGTAACACATTGCACCATCTCAAATACAAACTCTTCTTTTCCATTATCCCATTACCTATTACGTTCACGTACACATCTCAGTATGACGAAATGTTATTAATACCTACATTGATTGCACTTTTACCCATACATACATACACATCACGCCCTGTAGAGAGGTAGGCAGAGATCACGGAACCCCATTTGTCCCGATCCTGACAGACCACTTTCGCTTCATTGACATTCATACATCTTCTCATACACTCTCGGCGGTTATAGGTACACCTAACGTCACCTTTTTTTAATATAGCGTCTATCTGACTGTTATATGTCTTAATATTTTACTTTTACCCCTATTTCAAAAACGTTTTAAATCACTGGCCCAGACTATAAATAGGGCCTGGAGGTTCTTAATCCCCGGGAGCGTCTGCAAAAACATTCACGCTATTAGTCTGCGGGACTGCGCCGCAAGGATTGTAAATGACGTCGGCTTTTTGTCGCCATTTTTCAGACTGTATGACGTCGGTATGCATGTGATGTGGAGGCGAGGACGGGACCGTGCGTGACACTAATAGTATTTTTTTGATTAATATAAGAATACTTTTCGTAAAATTTCAATCAAATAAAGTTACGTACTTTTATCTTTTACTGTAACGCAGACAGAATCTCGAAGGCATAATATATAATTTATAAGCTTCCTTTATCGATTCGGTGTGTTGGTATTTATCCTTTATACTCATAGTTGACAGGTTGCTAGTCTATTGCCGAATAAATAGATTCAATTTTTTTCTTGTTCCTTTTTGGCATTTCATGACAAACCGCGAGAAGAATTTAAAGACCAACCCAGACGATAGTCTATATAGATATAATATTAAATTAAAAGTCAAAAATCTTCGCAACAGAAACAGTCCTGTACAAATCTACTCAAAACCGACACCATACATCTTACTGGCTACCCCAAAGCGATACAGTAATGCTATTTAACATGTCAAACGCCTTTCCGTTTCAAAGAATCCAAAGTGAAAAGCTTGGATCATAAATAAGGAAGTCGTTCCCAACACTCATTAAGGAGCTGACTACTTCCTCTTAACGCATAATGAAGGAAATTAAAATCCCGCTATTTCTTACCCTTTCGTTTCCTTTAGCTTAACATACGTATACTGTACGGGTACATATCTCGCCCCCGGCGAACACTGTCAATTTAGCGAAAATGCAAAAAAGAGTTTTAATTAATGGTATAGTTTATTGTTTTGTGAGGTGTCAAAGTTTTAAATGCTTCTCCTGAAATACATTTTTGCATGTGTCAGTGTTGAACCGGGGGTACGATATATTCACGCCGCAAAATCCCTAACGGGATAGGCAGAGACTATCGATCGCCACGTCCATGTGGACAAGTTCCAACGATCCTGACAAATCTCTCTTGCTTTAATCACACCCATTAACTTTTGCATACATGCTCTTCTGTTTTTCATGTTACGTACCCACCTTGAGAAGAATGTCTCCAATTTCCAATTCTGCTTTCCATTTGGGCTTTATAAATTCCTTATCACTATATTACGCGTTACAATAGTCAGAAGTTTATGTATCCATCTTCCAAATTTTGAAATCAATCAGTTTACGTGACTATTTATGCTAAAAAGTGACTTAGGAGATATTATATCTCCAAGTTTCTGGCCACCGCAAAAGAGAAAATGTACGTGATTATTATTGCAACTGAAGAGCAAGTTATACTCGACTATCAACACTTTTGTTCAAACAGAGGTTTCTATATCTATCTCCAAAATTAGTCATATTTGTGACCATTTACGCAATAATAGAGTAAGTCATTATAGATACATCGAATTAACGGTTCACCAGATAGCTAGTTCTATAAGAGATAAAAGATGTTCAGTGATGTCTAAGTATGGCTTTCTGTATCCTTCAAAATTTTCCGAATGTTAGCACCTAATATAAAATCAGGTTATTTTTAAATTCAAATATTTATTTATTAAAATAGGGACTGAAGAATATTATAGTATATTGTCGAGTTGAAACCAGTACCATTACTTAACTTCAGTGATCAGACGAGATCCGTCGTGTCACCGCGGCTTGTTAATAATCCAATATCCAAAATTAATTCACCAATCAATCTATCTTGCCGTTCGAAAGGTTGCCGATTTAAGATACCTCCTTGAAAATCTAATCCCGCTCCAATAGATGTAACGTTTTGAAATTCCTTTGAGACTTCGCTCTACTTGATAGAAGATCGAAGAACGGTTTATATAGTGAGATGAAAAGACGACTACGTAGGGGTCGTGTTAGTAAACATACACATATAGACACATAGACACACCTATGTTCTTATATTAGATTCAACGTTGAAATGAGTGACATAATATCTCCTAGGTCACTTTATAGCATGAATATTGAGGTTGTCATGTTATATGGAATATAGGTGACAGGTTTCTAGCCCATCGCTAAATAGATCTATTTAAGACTTGTCAGGAAAAACGGCAGTTGGTTAGTATTCTTTTTATGTCCGAGACTAGCATAGGACACATATTTACAGGATATTAGACCTTATATAAGTTTCAATTGAATAACTTAAAATCACGGCAGAATTGAATAACTTAAAATCTCTTTGGTTACCTTTAGTAACATTATTAAGGTTGTGATACCATTTATATGGGATATTGGGCACAGATTGCTAACCTATCGCTCAATAAATCAATTCTATTGACCTCTTAGGAAATGTTGGTACGAAAGATATCGTATATCTATGCTTTAATTTAAATTTACATTTCAAAATGGGACGTGTATAAAATAAAGGTATTTATTTTTACTTTTATAGAATATATGACATTTATTTCGAGGAAATATATTTTCAGTTGGAGTTTATATTTGGTTTGTCGAAGGGTGGTTACGTAGGTGTCATCCTATTGAGATATACGGTACAAATAGATAACGTACTGAAAATAGGTGACATTAGCAATGAATTACTGTGCCAGCCATGCCAGTGTGAATACGTAGGATATAAATAGTTAGCCAGGATCGAAAATGCCTAAGTATTTTAGAAATAGAAGTAGCGTCTGCAGCCATTTGGGTAAGACCTTAGACTTATAATTAGAGGTCCATGGTTCAAATCTAGTCTCGGGCATGTACCAATTACGATTATAATTTACAGTCGCTAACTGTTAGGGTAAACTTTTTGAAGAAACCTGCCTATCCCTCGGTATAGGTAATAGCCAGTGCGTGTGTCGGCGATGTGATTCACTACTATCAAGTTGGGTGCTTACTATCTATTGAAACACAAGCTTTGAGTGGCTCATGCCTTCCAAAATCCGGAGATGGATCTTCCAACCTCTGACTTGTCTCCCAGAAATAAAAAAGGAATGTGCATACACAAGTCGTTAAGTGTATGATATGTTTAGGTGTATATTAAAAAAAAATGTTAGTCAGAATCGAAAATAAAATAAGTTGAAGTTAAATGTAGTTGAGTTGAAAAATCCTTGCCGATTTAAAAATAGAAAAACATGCGTGTATAATATATACGTATATATTTCTACGATTTAGTGCTCTTTCGTGATTCAATACAAAACTTTGTTCTACGCGATATCGTTACAAATTGTTTCGACCTTGGTGTTATGATAATAAGGATGACTGTTGCATATTTATATCGGAATCCATATTCAAATCAGTTACAACGGCGCACGCACTGTTACCTCAAATTAATGTTTTGTACTTTGAACTTTCTTTGGACTGTTACCAACTAAGCTATTAGTCGAACTTTACTACTTAAATAGACTGTAACTATCTAAAAGACAAATGAATTCACAACTATTAACTCTTGTAGAATCAGAAGTACAATTTTCCATGTCTGCAATCGTGAAGGTAGTAATTCTATGGCCACTAACCTAAGTGTTGACTAGATAGTCAGTACTCAATGTGACAGGTGGTCAGCCATGTCGCCATTTACAAGGACTAACTATTACCAGTTCGGGAAACAGGTAGGTTTCCTCAGGATGTTTTCCCTCACCGTAGTATTTTAACGTAGTAAGTATCTACGAGTACTTACTAGATAGAGCGCAGCTGTAGACTTCCTTTAGAGGTCCCTGGTTCCAATCTCGTCTCTAGCATGTACTGATAAGCTTTTGTGATAGTTGAGATACCATTATTAAAATGTTTAAAGGATTGGCCTTTTCTCTTGAACAAAAGGCTGGGTTTGACACAAGGATCTTTTGAAAAACTTTCACTTCATACATTCCTTTGAGAATTTGAATGTTATAAATTTGTGTATGTTTACATTCACGTCCTTGAATCTTATTCGGGATAAGCCGCAACTTATAGAGAAGGTAATTCCACCTAGCTTAATTTTAGTATGATTATTAGGGTTAAGAAGTTTATTAAACATTGTCCCTAAATGTATTTTGTTGTTAAATAATATTATTTATTTGTTTTCAGGTACAACCCTGACGCTGTAGAAAATAATGGACTCAAAGCAAATGTTAAAAGACCATAAATCCGTTATCAGGTGATTTATTGAGCCATGGTACCTAAACAACCCGACACTTAACAATGTATGCAAGCGAAAAACAATATGAAATATTCGCAGACACAGATATAGTTGATGCGGTTCGAGAGGCTAATTCTACTTTTAACCACACCTTGCTTGACCTTAAAAACGACACTATAGTTAATGTAACCTATAATGAGGTGAATGATGAAGATTTTGGAGTAAACCTTTGGTGGGCTATTGTAGCTTCGATTCTCGTGGTGTTTACTGCAACTGGCAATGTGCTGGTGTGTTTAGCAATATATTTGGAGAGAAGACTGCAAAATGTGACCAATTACTTCTTGATGTCGTTGGCTATCACGGATCTTTTGGTCGCCATTTTGGTGATGCCGCTCGGAATTTTGACGCTGGTTAAAGGTAAATATTAACATATTCGTATATTATACAATCAATTAAAATCATCACTGTTCACAAATCACACTGTTTTTAATTCTATCGTTCAATGTCAATCCTAACATGCTTCTCAGTGACCGCATTACGACGGCATTGATGCTTCTTTTGCCATACCCAACTTTCAATGTTGTAAAATTCTCAATATTAATGTGTAAAATATATGTATATGTATTTCCACATACAGTCCTTTTCCTGTTAATGTAGTAGGCGGAATAAAACAGTTTTATATGTCCCGTTGTCGTAAAATCCACAATCGTTTCATTGACTTGCAAACCTATACATACTCGGTAGTTAAAAATATTATTCAAGCCTTTTCTTGGAATTTTATTCATTTGAGTTCCCCATGACATCAGAAATGTTCCATTCATGAAAACAAGAGACCAATAAGATGTTTTACATGGCTGCAAGAGATTAAAGGACGTGAATGTTTATGTAAGGAGTTTAATTGGACAGATAGTAATGATTTATATTAATTATTTATATAATAATATTTGGACATTATTACACCAATTGAACTAGCCCCTTGGTTAGTTCATTTAAGACTTGTGTTAAGGGTACTAGTCAACGTATATTTAAGAAACGTATACACATTTTACATAGATAAATACATATATAGCATATATAATCAACAACCAGACTGGAAAGCAGTAGAAAAGCGTTGTTCTCAATTCTGCCTCCACCGGGAATCGAACCCGGGACCATACGATTAGCGTTCAGGTGTCTAACCTATCGCGCCACGGAGGTCGTCGTCATTTATACAACATTCATATACTTGAAATCCTTCCTTTTAACCCTTTCGGGGTCAACATACATTACAATACTTATATTTATATTTCCTTTTATATTTCTGCAGTCACCTTTAACATAACTTTCACGATTATGATGGCATTCATATAAAAGCTTTGAAGTAGACTACTTTTACTTGCAATAGATATCACTGACCCTAGTCTTGCAACTCTATTTGACGTAAACGAACCTCGGAGACACGCTTATAACTTCCTGGTCACTTTTTAGCATTCATTTTGGTATTTTGATATCTTATAGAACATTGATGACAAGTTGTTAACCCATCTCTCAATAGATTCCATTGACACGTCTTAAAGTTTCTGAGAAGAAAAACAATTGGTTCCAATATAATTTTTTAAACCCATATATACATAATTACATACACATCACGCCTGATTCCCTGTAGAGGGGTAGGCAGAGATTCCATTTGTCCCGATCCTGACAGACCACTTTCGCTTCATTGACATTCATACATCTTCTCGTACACACTCGGTGGTTATAGGTTCTCCTAACGTCTAATTCATACCCCTAGTCCCTCAATCCCCTCCTATAACATTCTCATAACAAATACAACTAGTTGTTAACAATCTATTCACGTCTTAACCATACAAGACTAGCTAAGTCTAAAATGAAAGGCCCAATCCCTTAATACGTATGCACAAGTCCACTTTATTTGTTGACTGTACACTTGATAGGGCCTGTAGAGGAGGCATATTAGTTTGCAGAACAATCGACCTGATACAATAGCCTTTATAGACCCCTAGTGAAACCATAGTGTACTCGTAGTATAAGCTACTGAGTCAACTAATCTGACGACCTCCGTAGTGCGATTGGTTGAGCACCTGAACCCTAATCGTGGGGTCCCGGGTTCGATTCCCGGTGGAGACAGAGTTAAGATCTACGTTTTTCTTCTGCTTTTCACTCTGGTTGTTTATTATATATGCTATATATGTATTTATCTATAATAATATGTATATATTTCTTAAATATACGTTGACTAGTACCCTTAACACAAGTCTTAAATGAACGTACCAAGGGGCTAGTTCAATTGGTGTAATAGTGTCCTAGAATATTAATATTATATTAGCTGACTATCTATTCGTAGTTCCTGAGTCATTGGTTATGTACGTAGTATGAGCTTCTGAGGTTTAGTTGTAGTATAAGAAATTACATTTAGTGTTTGTGTATTGCAAATTACAATATTGAAACTACGGTGTTAGTGATTCTATGGTCATCTCTAAATCACATGTTTGCCAGATAGTCAGAACTTAATGTGACAGGTTGTAAACAGTGTCGCCATATACAAGCACTGATTATTTATTACCTAATTCGATGAATAGATAAAATTTGGTAAAAAAACTGAAAAATACATATACAGTCACGTTCGTTAATCCTTTTCAAAACGAACAAAGCCTTGGTGAAACGATAATACATATCACTTAGGTCACTTTTAGTCTGAATATTGGAGTTATTATGTTACAGGGAACATTGGTAGCAGGTTACAAAGCCGTCACCCAATAGATTCTATTGATCTCAAGTCTCTTCCTACGACATCCTAGAAATCCATTGATCACAAGTCCCTTAGTCACCTCGTACGACATCCTAGAAAGAACGACAGCTTGTTTTAATTTTTTCTACATCCCAGACTAGCTCAAGATTAGAAAAAAACAAAGACTTTTATAACCTTGCGATGTAGTCAGAGGTTCGTGTACTTTATTACTTTTTTTTTCAGGTTACTTCCCGTTTCCAGCCACATATTGTTTGACGTGGGTTTGCCTGGACGTTCTTCTCTGTACGGCGTCCATCATGCATCTATGCACGATCAGCGTAGACAGATATCTGTCGCTCAGATATCCAATGAGGTTCGGCCGGAATAAGACGAGGAAACGTGTGACTGTGAAGATTGCCTTCGTCTGGATTCTATCTTCGGCGATGAGCCTTCCACTTAGTCTTATGTATTCTAAGGTAAGAAGTGATTAAGGTTGCGTACATACGTTCGCTAAATATAGTGTAGAACGCCAATGCTAGGTGGACCGATGATAGGCCACGTGTGATCGTGTTATAGGCTGATTGATTGATTGGTTTTTTATATAAATAATATTTGGACATATTACACCAATTGAACTAGCCCCTTGGTAAGTTCTTTTAAGACTTGTGTTAAGGGTACTAGTCAACGAATATTAAAAAAATATATACATATTATACATAGATAAATAGATATATAATCAACGACCAGACTGGAAAGCAGTAGAAAAGCGTAGTTATTTACTCTGCCTCCACCGGGAATCGAACCCGGGACCTCATGATTAGCGTTCCGGCGGCTAACCGATCGCGCCACGGAGGTCGTCAAATAGTCCTGTCTAATTCCGTGGTTATTAGCTTATTAATAGTAATCTATTATTTTTGGTTAGCCTTAATAGTTTAATTGCTTCCGTAATTGTGACAGAAGAAAATTATCTAGTTAGTGTTAAATATACGCTTGTTCCAACTACTCGTAGCACGAAATATAATACTCAAAATGAAAATTATGAAAACATGTCACAAGTTTTCATACTTATTTAGAAAAGTTAAGTACAGGTAGAACTCACGTGTTTTGTCACTTGAAATTTTCTAGGACAGGTATTATTTTATTTACAGTCTTAACTACTAAATATTCTAAGAAAACAGACAATGCTTAAGGAACGACGTTCCAGGAACTCTCTACTTACATTCTAATTATATCCCGAGCGGGACAAAATTAATATTACACAAAATCTTTTAGTGCTCTTACAAACTGTTTTCTTAGAAGCGCGGAGGTTATATTTAATGTCAAGCGACAGGTTGAAAATTTAATATCCAACAGACTGTGTATTTCTGACATGCGATATTTAAAATGAAATGGAAGCACAAAGATACGTGGGAATATTATTATGGTTTTAAATTTAATATTACCGAATGAAATTTAAAGCTATTCGTTATAATTAGTATATATGATCGGTGAGAGATTTACTACCTATCACGTTAGATACTCATAAGATTAGATCAGTTTAGGTGATCGAGAATCGTGGAGCTTTAGAGACTAATTGTCTAGTTAAAGATGAGTTTACAGTAGTTCAAAACTTATGACAATGGTGATCACTCAAGCTAACTAATCTAAAATCATCGCGATTTCTTTGTATACATACATATTACAAATATATGTTTACTAGTCTGGGACGTAATAAGAATGCTAGCTGTCGTTCTGCCCGACATGTCGTAAGAGGCGACTAAGGGATTTGAAATATATTGAATCTATTGTGCGATAGGCTAGCAACCTGTCACCATTTTTAAAATGAATTCAAAACCCTAAAATATGTACACTTAATGGTACATGCTAAAAAAACATGAAGTTCGAGGCTTTGTCCACCCCGACAGGGATTAAAAGGACGTGAATGTTTATATACACACACGCATATATATATATATATATATTACAGATAGGTTTAATCTACATCATAACATATACATATATCTGTAACAACCCATTTTTTTCAACAGAACGAAGAATCAGTCCTGATCGACGGGTCCTGTCAGATACCAGATCCCCTATACAGGATGATTGGCTCCATAATCTCCTTCTACATACCCTTGGGCGTGATGCTGTTGACTTACGCGCTGACTATTCAACTCCTGAACCATCAGAGGAAGGGACTTGGCGCTGGTTGGGCTGCAGGATGGCTGGGTGCGCCTCCAATCGGTATTTTCATTGTATTGTGTCGTCTTTTAAATGTAGACTGGGTAGGATTAGCTGGAATGTAGAAGAAAAGTTCAGTAGAGCAAGTAACGTGTGTATAAGATAGTTGTAAGAAAATTTCGCACAGCAGAACATATCCAAAACTTATAATCGAATAATGACAGCATTATACCTTAGCTTATATTACATCCAAAAGAGAGCTTAGCTTTAAATGAATTTACATGTTCATGTACCTATCTTAAACGCATTAATGATATATTGTATTATTCTTCCTGACTCGCCTTATTCTGAGATATATAGTAACGGGACTTATCACGTAAGTTTATATATAATAAAATTACCTTTATTAACCCGACGTTTTGGCTACGTTGCAGTAGCCATGGTCACGGGCAGACTGATGATGATGACTCAAGTCCCGTTAATTATTAATCATGAGTATAAATCGCGAATCTTTTAAAACTATAATATATAGAAACGCTATAATCACTCTACCATTAACACCAGTCTAACAGAAAATCGTCTGCTTATACATAAATCTTTCACCAGAAAGAAGATGTACTTGGCGAAGGTTTCTCGGAACTAGAACAGGTACCCCTCAACATTCTGCAGCCTCCACTGAGACGGAACTTCCACCGATCGACACCAGGGACCTCTGGATCCAAGATTCCAGGTAAGATCCTCAAAGCTAATGAAATTATAGGGCTAGTCATAAATTGGGATCGAATGTAGATTTTGAAATAGTTAACTTACTCCCTTGATAGTTTGGGTACGACGAGATTAGGGTGCGTTCACAAACGTAGTAAGGAATAGATTTATAAGGCATATGAAAAATAGGACTTAATTAAAATCAAGGTACAAAAATTTTTATTCAATATAAGCGCATTAATAATAATAAATATATTGAGTGGCACTGGTTGTGTTACAAATAGACCTCTACCTTTTTTTATTACTTTTAGGACTCTAATCATAGCAGTTTTGCTACAATTATTTTTAAAAGTTAATGAATAATAAAACGATATTATACTCTTTGAACTGAAGTTTGTGAACGGACCCTACTTTTAACAATCAACGTAACTTATTAGTAGACCGTATGATTGAAGCTACCCTTAATAAATACTCCGCCATTACATTATACTTAGGTTTCGTTTATAACTTTCGAATATAAGGAGAAATAATGCACCGCGAATTATTTACTATCTATAACCCGTCGAAAATATATATGTACCTCACTTGTATTCAATCCCCCCGCACTCCGCCCCGCTGTCGCCTATTTTGTACCGTGTGTTTAAAGCTGTTATTCGGATGACATCGCAAGTCAGGTTCCCAGATATTTCCGACGGGTTGTAGGTGTAATATGCTTTCCGTGTAACTGCTGCCTTGATGCATTAACTCTTGTTGTTTTTGGTACATAGTGTGTTTCAATGTTGTCCAATTCAATTCAATGTTCAATGTTGTTGTTTTTGTTTTCGTCGAAATGATATGGTAAATATGATGCAGAAAGATTTCATTTAGATTACTTGTGGAATACACACAAAGAATAAACGGACTTTCGAGAAACCATCTCATTAATATTTTATGTAAGGTTAAGTTTCGAGAATTTTATTTTGTCTGAATCAATCAATCAGCCTATGACAGTCCAGTGCTGGACGTAGCCCTCCCCAAGGTAACGCCACAAAACACGATCACTCGTGGCCCTCAGCCAACCACTACCAGCGACCTTTTTCAGGTCATCAGTCCATCTGGCAGGGGGGCGTCCCACACTACGTTTACCGAGACGCGGTCGCCATTCGAGAACCGCTTTGCTCCAACGGTCGTCGGTTCTGCGACAAACGTGACCGGCCCACTGCCACTTCAGCTTGCAACATCGATAGACAATATCTACGACATTGGTTCTCTGCCGGATAATCTCGTTCCGGACTCTGTCCCTTAACGTGATACCCAGCATCGAACGTTCCATTGCTCGCTGAGCGACATGCAATCGGTGAGCCAGCCCGACTGTCATGTTCCACGTCTCGGCACCGTATGTCATTACAGGTAGGACGCACTGATTAAATACCCTGGTCTTAAGACACTGCGGTAGTGGCGACGAAAAGATATGACGCAACTTCCCGAATGCTGCCCAGCCCAGCTGCACTCTTCTGGAAATCTCACGCTCGAAGCTGTCCCTACCCATTTGTAGAACCTGGCCCAGGTAGACATATTCCTGGACCACTTCGAGCGTTTCTCCACTGATCGTGATCGGCCCCGGGACAACGAGCTCATTGAACATGACTTTTGTCTTGTCCAAGTTCATCCGGAGACCGACCGACCGTGAGGCAGCGTTAAGACTGTGCAGCATTCCCTGTAAATCCTGCAGCGAACCCGCCATTATGACAATGTCGTCAGCGAAACGGAGGTGCGTGAGGTATCCGCCATTGACATTGATACCCATCCCAGTCCAATCCAGAGTTTTGAAGACGTCCTCCAGTGCGTTCGTGAACAGTTTCGGGGAGATGACATCCCCCTGTCTCACTCCTCTGAGCAACTGTATAGGACTTGTCTTTTGGTTTTGGACTTGAACAGATATCGATGCCACGCTGTATAGGCTCCTCAACACCTGCACATAACGCCAATCGACCTGGCATCGCTGCAAGGATTCCAGAACAGCCCAGATCTCGATGGAGTCGAAGGCCTTCTCGTAGTCCACAAAGGCAAGACACAGCGGCTGGTTATACTCATGAGACTTCTGTATAACCTGCCGCACTGTGTGGATGTGGTCTACGGTACTGAAACCTTTTCGAAATCCGGCCTGCTCCGGCGGCTGGAAGGCGTCAAATCTTGAGGCCAGACGATTTGTGAGCACTCTCGAGAACAACTTGTAGACGTGGCTTAGGATCGCGATAGGCCTATAATTCTTCAATAGGGCCTTGTCTCCCTTTTTGAAGAACAAGGCCACCACGCTCCCACTCCACGCCTTCGGGGTAGTCCCATTAGCTATGACGGAATTAAATAGGTGCTTGAGCTTCTGCAGGACTGGAGCTCCTCCCGCCTTTAGAAGCTCGGAGGTTATTCCGTCTTCGCCGGGAGCCTTCCCATTACGAAGTTGTTTGAGAGCGCTCCCAATTTCGTCTTCGTCCACGAGCGGGAGATCATCAGTGTAGTGGCGCACCAATGTGGCTCTTGGGTCCTTCGCATCGGGTGGAGGCTTCGGGGCATGCGAGGCGTATAGATGGCCGTAAAAGCCCTCAACCTCTTTAAGAATCCCCGGAATTGAAGTGACGGTTCTGCCCTCTGAGGTTTTCAGCTTCGTCAGATTAGATGTACCCATTCTTTTACAGAAGACTTTCGACCCCCGATTTCGCTCAATGGCCTCTTTAATTAATTGCGCATTGTAGCTTCGGAGGTCGCGTCTCACCGATTTTCGGATAGTTTTGTTGAGACGTTGGGTATCTGACGAAGCTCCCTCTGGCAATTCACGTCGAATCCGCATCAATTCCAGGGTTCCGCTTGAGAGCTTAGACCCTCGGCTGCCTCGCCCTCCCCCGAAGCACCTTCCACCCACTTCGCGAAGTACCCTCACCACATCATCGAGGTTCTCGTCAACACTTGCCGTGTTGTCTGAATATGGAAAAGAAATAATTTTGATTATATATATATATATATATATATACGATATGACATGCAAAATAAATGTTAGTTATATTATGTAACAATCAAAAAAGGTCCTAAATTTGATTTCCTTAAAAGAATTTTTTAAGAATAAAACTAAGTTACGGATATTCATCCCTAAAATTACTAAATGCATATAGTTATCTATTCATAACTACATATATGTATACTCTAAATATAAACCCACTTTAACAAGTATAGTTAACTCAAAAATGTAACGAACAATCAAAGTAGCTTACTATATACTAATAAAAGGATACTAACCTTATAAACTATCGAATAATATCTCAATCCAAAGCTAACTTAAATAATGTCTTCATAGTATAATTTTAGTAATTCAAATCCCAACTAGCTCCGAATAAATAAGCTGTCAGAAAATACCTTCTAATTTAAGCGCCCATCCTATAAATTCGTAGCAAAAATAACATAAAACCTTCGTGAAAGTGGAATCCTACGTCATTCTGAATGTTTATTTATTCAATAGCAAAGTAATTGAGGCCCAACGTCTGAACTATTCAGTTACTTAGCTAAGCGAAAGTGTTTTTTTCTATCTATTTGCTCACTAACTTGACTTGTTGGTAAGAATGTCTAAATCAAACTGGAAACTAATAAGAGTCTTCAGTTCTTTTCCCAGTTAAGTCATCTATTCATTGATAAAACAAAGACTGTTTAGATTTGAATATTAAATATAATGTTCTCGTTCTAATGTTTGAGAATGTTGTTTGAATAGATTAAGAGTTTTTTTGGTAATTAAAACTTATTCTAGTGCCCTTTTTAGATATGTACGTAACTTTATACATTTGTTTAAGTCATTCAAATCTTACACGTGTACGAATAATGTATTCAAGATACTTTTACTAAAGAAAACACATACGAACATGTCAATTTACAAACTCTATTAGAACCAATTCAAATAAAGCAGAGCTAAACCTAGATTGAGTTATAAAGCCTTAAACATGCGACATCGATCGATAAAACTAATAAACACCTACTATATTGACAGGCTGTTTAAAAGCAATGAATCTGAATTCGATTTTTCAATTCACCGCCGCTGCTTAACAGCCTAACACGCAATTCTGACATTACTAGCCTTTCGCAGAATAGCAACATGACTGAATAAGCCCGCCTGTACATGCCCGAATATCGGTTACCGACTTTTTGTACGGCGACTCTAATTTTAATTCATTATATTAATATTCACAGGTCTTTTATACAAGTCAGTTGTTGAGTTCACTTCATATAAGTAACATATAAATTAATATAATATATAATTATTGAGCTAGTATGAATGTTGATGGAGATCAAATACTTTGTCATTCTAAGAGTAAATAGTAATTACTTGTTTCTGAAAGAAGAAGCATACATGTAATAGAAATAATTAGTTACCTTTTTTGAAAGACGAAGCATAGTACTATAGCAATATGTCTGTCTGTCTATTTCCAGTGTTTTCTTATTTTCTACATACTGTACATGGGAAGGAAGAGATCTCTGTTCCGATCCTGACAAACCACTTTCGCTTCAATTAGATTCATACATCTCTTATTCTCTATCTACAAAAAGTCGGCAACCGATTATCGTAAGTCAGCAGGCATACTAAGTCGATGTAATTAGACTTTCTGGGAATTTGTGATTTAGCTTTCATTCATATTGTGTTCGGTGTTTTCATTTTGAGAGTTCTGCGGAGCGTAAAGATAAACTTTAGTGTTATTTTTCGTTGTACTTTTTCGTGAATAGGGTGGGACGTCGGAGTTTTTGTGGAAAAAAATATAAGAGCACACAAATAATAAACAGTGGAATTTTTAGGCGAATCTTAGACGATGTAATTTAAATATAATTTTACTGAGTAATAATATTAGAATAGTTATTTTTAAACACTCGCGTTTTATACTCATTTTATTAATTATCTGAGACCGGGTCAAAACACGATAAATTTATAAAGATATGTGATTACCTTTATTTTTGCCCGACGTTTCGACCCAGTTGCATAGGCCGTGGTCGCGGGAAGACTAGCTAGCAAGCTAGACTAGCGGGAAGTCCGTCACAGCTAAAATGTCTGTCTACCCTCACAATTGGAATTTTTTGTTAATTCATAGCACGACACACTACACTCACACTATCCGAAGACACATCCGCAGTTACGCCACGCGAATATAATCCCATGATTACTGGTTCCCATGTTTCTGACAGCCTAAAACCATCCTCACGATTGAAATTATTGGGATGTTTTTTAATTTCAATAGCCTCACGAACAACTCTGGGATAATAATGTTGTTCCGTGGAGATGATTTGAGGCTGATGTAATTCAATCCAATGGTTTGAACCAGACATCAGGTGTTCCGCTATCGCTGACTTTTGTGGTTGCCTATTCTTTACAGCTGCTATGTGTTCCTTGACCCGTTCCTGGACACTTCTTTTTGTTTGGCCAATGTAAACTTTACCGCAACTGCATTGAATTTTATAAACACCCGGGTTTTGAAAAGGGATAACATCCTTCGCGCTCCGTAATTTGCTTGCTACTTTGAATACTGGTTTAAAAACGGTGTCAATCGAATACTGTTTTAAGATTGCACCTATTTTGTCCGTTATTCCTTTCACATATGGTAGAAATGCCGGTTGTCTGCGTACAATTGGATGTTTATCCCTCTTTGGTTTCACCGTGAGACCTGTCGTTTTGTAACCATTTTTCTTCAGCACCTCCTGGATGTGAGCCAGTTCTCCGCTTAAATGGTCAGGGTCACACAGATCATATGCCCGGTTTACCAAAGTCCTCACAACAGACTGCGTATGACGTGGGTGGTGATGTGACGTGGCGTGCAGGTATCTATCCGTGTGTGTAGGTTTCCTGTGTACAGAATGCGCCAAGGTTCCATCCGTCCATCCATCCACTCGTCCACTGGAACATTGGTAAACAACGACTCGACATCGAAACTCACCAATACCTCACCTGGTTCCAGTCGTGTGTTCCAGGGAACCAGGTGAGGTATTGGTGAGTTTCGATGTCGAGTCGTTGTTTACCAATGTTCCAGTGGACGAGTGGATGGATGGACGGATGGAACCTTGGCGCATTCTGTACACAGGAAACCTACACACACGGATAGATACCTGCACGCCACGTCACATCACCACCCACGTCATACGCAGTCTGTTGTGAGGACTTTGGTAAACCGGGCATATGATCTGTGTGACCCTGACCATTTAAGCGGAGAACTGGCTCACATCCAGGAGGTGCTGAAGAAAAATGGTTACAAAACGACAGGTCTCACGGTGAAACCAAAGAGGGATAAACATCCAATTGTACGCAGACAACCGGCATTTCTACCATATGTGAAAGGAATAACGGACAAAATAGGTGCAATCTTAAAACAGTATTCGATTGACACCGTTTTTAAACCAGTATTCAAAGTAGCAAGCAAATTACGGAGCGCGAAGGATGTTATCCCTTTTCAAAACCCGGGTGTTTATAAAATTCAATGCAGTTGCGGTAAAGTTTACATTGGCCAAACAAAAAGAAGTGTCCAGGAACGGGTCAAGGAACACATAGCAGCTGTAAAGAATAGGCAACCACAAAAGTCAGCGATAGCGGAACACCTGATGTCTGGTTCAAACCATTGGATTGAATTACATCAGCCTCAAATCATCTCCACGGAACAACATTATTATCCCAGAGTTGTTCGTGAGGCTATTGAAATTAAAAAACATCCCAATAATTTCAATCGTGAGGATGGTTTTAGGCTGTCAGAAACATGGGAACCAGTAATCATGGGATTATATTCGCGTGGCGTAACTGCGGATGTGTCTTCGGATAGTGTGAGTGTAGTGTGTCGTGCTATGAATTAACAAAAAATTCCAATTGTGAGGGTAGACAGACATTTTAGCTGTGACGGACTTCCCGCTAGTCTAGCTTGCTAGCTAGTCTTCCCGCGACCACGGCCTATGCAACTGGGTCGAAACGTCGGGCAAAAATAAAGGTAATCACATATCTTTATAAATTTATCGTGTTTTGACCCGGTCTCAGATAACTAATAAAATATTAGAATATCTTTATTATTATTTATTTTTTATTTAGGTCGCTTTAACTACTAGGTCATTAGCGACCGACATTTTTAACTACTTATAGTAACATACATTATGCACTTATTACTTAACATTAATTATATCTACTTAAATTGCATAGAGGTAATTTATCTTTTTTAAGTACTCAATAATATTCGAAAATTCGGTATCTAAACAGGATTTTAAATTATTTGATAAACCTAAATATCTAATAATAATAATAATTCTTTATGTTAGTTGAGTTCTCAGTCAAATGTAAACAATACACATATATCAATATATACACACACAAATATGAACATAGAGAAATCAAAAACTGATATACGCATTTCATGAAGCACACTAAAATAAGGAACAAACATGAAATGAAAAAATCCTCAATTGGATATATTTCTTTTATCTCATAATCGGAGTGTGTAAGCCAAATAGATGCTTTTTATGTTTATATTCTTAATTAGCAACAAGCTGTTCCAAGAGGCATGCTCTACAGTGCATATGTTGCCATGGGTGCATTTGATGTGAAGTTGTTTAATTATAAATTTCCACTTAACCAACGTATTGTTTACCTTAGTATTGTCTGTATCATTATGTGTTTTTCAATGTCAAAGCATAGCTCTTCAACCTTTTAACGACTTTAGAAATTATGTTTTTTATGTCTTTGGTAAATTAAACAGTTTTTTTTTTTGATTAACGCTTCGTAGTGTAAGATGCCTATAAGATGGCAGTACTATCTATGTTGACAAGCTATGTTTCTCTGTTGTATTTATACTGCATATTAAATTCTTAACAACACCGAACATTATTTCCTGTGACTTTTCATTTAACTTTTTGTGCAATACCACATATAAATCGATTAACTATCTGTATCTACATTTATCCTAAATTCACTTCAACAACGTGATCAACATAACTCTCTGCAGTATAGACGCACGGTTCTCAATGTCAGCTAAAGCCTTAAATGTTCTATAGCAGCTATATAGCCGTAAATGTTTTGTGTTGTCGCACAGTGAGCCTGCCCCATCAGCAATGTCCGCACTACACCAATTCGGCGCTGAGATGTTGCGTTTCTCTCGAGGCTTGGAGGCTTCCGCTGCTAGCAAACCACCGTTCAGAGGGTATTGAATTTTCATTGGCTTTTTACTCTATCCTTAAGGCTCATTTATATGTGAAGAGATTTCCTCCCGGTGTCGCCAGGTGAAAATTACTAGGGTACCGAGCTAAGTAGCAACGTTGTGACGTGATAGAAATTTGATGTGGTAGGATACTATTTTTAAGGTTCATTTATACAAGAAGATATTTTAAAACCAATTTTTGGATTCTAACAATGTTATCACTAAGTGGTAACGCTATGTAGATACGACACTAGTTTATTACAAAACATTCAAACAAAAAATTTTATATTCAGTAAGCCACGTGATATTTCTAAACAAAAATGACTTGGTATATAGTGATTCAGCTAGGAACGTAGGCTAATATAAACATACACATCACGCCCGTTACCCTCTAGAGAGGTAGGCAGAGATCTCGATCCTCGCCAGTCCAGATTTTGACAAACAACTATCGCTTTATTGACACTCATACATTTTCTCACACACAGTCGGTTAGTTTAAAGGTTATCGTTATATTATGGATTTCTTGTCACGGTTACACCATTCCAGTTTTATCTTGCTAGTTAAACTCAATTGGAGACGAAAATCTCTTGACGAGTAAACGAGCCTTTATGGATAATCATTGTGTCTTTAAATGGCGATGGACTGTCAACCTATCAGGTTGTGTATTAAGAGAGATAATGGGTGAGTTAGTAAGGATTTAAAATGATGAAAATGGATACTCAAGCTTAAAACTACTATTAAAGGATATGAGGTACTATTTTCATTTCACATAAATAAAAAGGTGTCATAATCAATGAAAACAATATACAACGTTGGTACTATGAAAACACATACATATATACATATCACGCACCCGTTTCCCTGTACAGACAAGGCAGAGATCACGGATCCCCATTTGTCCCGATCCTGACAAACCAGTTTCGCTTTATTGACACTCATAGACCTCCTCATACACACTCGACGGTTATATGTACTTCTAACGTCACCCTTTTTCAGTTTAAAAACACACTTGGCCCCGATAAATCGTTCGATTTGACATTGTACTCATTTCTGATCGAGAATCAATTACATGATTTCTTATCAGAAAATAATTAACTCTTAAGGCATTATAACGCAAACAAAGATTCGTAATTAAAAGCCTAAAAATCAATTTAGCCATTGATGTTAACTTTTAACAACCTTTAGTCATAGATGCAACATATTCAAGATCCTTTAACCCTTGCGGGTAGGCAGAGCTTTTCATTTGAAGAAGAATTCAAAGCGGATAGTTCGATTCCTTGGATCGGGACAAATGGGATTCGTAATCTCAGCCTATCCCTCTACAGGGAACCAGGCGTGATGTGTATGTATGTTTATATATACAAGGTGGCGCATTCAAAACGGTCAGTATGGGAAAGTCTGAAACTATAAGAGATACGAAAATGTGTTCTTAGGAACCATGTCACCGATTTTAATAAAATGAAAAACTGCATTCAAACTTTCTTTGAAAAAACAACTGTATCCAGTACGGGAATCGAACCCGGTTGCTTTGAAAAAATAAACGTGCCCTTTTCATTTTTTCTTTTTAAATATCGATTGTGTAGGTCTTAAGCTTTAATTTTCTCTATGAAACATGGTGTCGAAAATGAATAAAATGCATTGTTTTGGCATACTTTTTGAATGCGCCATCCTGTATACTCCTTGATAAACCTCATTATCAATATTTCATAACTAATTATCCTCCTAATCATAAAATTATTCATAACGAACCCTCGAATCCGTTCATTGTTACACTACATTGTAATTGCTTTTATTACCTTTAACTTTGTACTTTCAAAAGACGTCTAGCCTTTCGCCTGGGGCGCTAAGATTGTTCAGTCTGTACTGATGATGGTTAATTACTTCTTTTGTTATATTAATGACAGCTCTACTGTTCTGTTTTGGAGTTATGCAAAAGAGAGATATATTTTTGATAATACGTACAAAGTTTTAAGGTCTAACTAAAATGTTTTTTTTAGAATACATTAAAATTCTTTATACATATATTTATATTCACATCCCTAAATTCCTTTCAGGATAGAGAATCATGGAAAAATGATATCTTCTAGGTCATTTATAGCATAAATATTGGGGATATTACGGAAGATAAGTGAGAGGTTGCTAGCCTTTCATCCAATTAATTCCATTAGCCCCTAATCCCTAAGTCACCTCTTACGATATTTAGGGTTTTAGCAATGTTTATGAAAATAGTTTAAACGCATATGTGATGAAACACTCAGAAAAAAGTATGTCCATAAATGCTGCTAAAACTCTGTTATCAATTACATTATTAGGTAGGTATCCTCACGATCTTTTCCTTGACCAATAAATTTAATAATATAAGTTGTAGTTAGGTATATAAATACACTACATTGTACCTACAGCAAAACAACTCACATACACTTAAAGTCACAGCCATTCAAAACTTAAAAAAAGTAGGTAGGTTACCTCACGATGTTTTCCCTCACCTTATTATTACTAAAAGTACTAAATATTGAGCATCCAGTGCCATCCAATAGTTTCAAAATCCTCTCCACCATCAAAACCACGCCCATTTCAAAGAATTGATAAAATCGAAACTCAATTAGTACAATTGCCATTATGATTGCGTTCCTGATGGATCAATACCCTTGGAACATTTGCTGCACAGTTAATTAGTCTGATCAAACAAGGGCTGTTGTGTTCAGTACAAGTGCTGGAATAAATATACAGCTGTTTAAATGTCTTTCTTTTCAACATGTTTTACGAGTTGATTATGGTTCAATGAGAACAGTCGGCAAATGGTTATACACTTCTTTCATAGTATATCACTACCTATCACATCATAAATCTAATATTAGTGTTAAAAGTGACATAGGAGATATCACGCCCTAATTGAAAGGGATAAATTTGCGTCTGTATTATATTCTTGTGTAATAAAACTGATACTATCTATTTCTTACAGGGCTTTAGGCGGTATACTAACACCAGGGTCACTAAGTGTATCTTCAACGTCACCATCATCATTGATGCATGACCGTAGAAGACTATCTTCTACTTGCGATCCAAACTCACCTTTACACCGAACCAGAAGCGCTTCAGACGACGAAACCCAAGAAGGACTGCTAGCTCCATCTACACTCACAACTAAGTCAAGAAGTTCCGAAGATGGCTTGCTATTACCACCTCCTTGCACGTGTCCTTATTTCGGCTCCGACTCCACCCCGCCGCGGCGTACTACTGAAGTCATCATAGTACCAGAGGGAGAAACTAATGGATGCAACGGCTTTCCCAAAGCAAGTAACTTCAGATTGGAGGAAACTCCTGCATCTAGTCCGTTTAGAAGACCCAGTAGAGGAGCCACGTCTATCGTGACTTGGGACGAAGCTAGGAGATTCAGAAGAGGCTCAAGTTTTGGTGGAGCTAGAACTACACTATCAACTCCGGTTAGAAATTCCAGGTCAAGACGATCTGTGAATGCTAGACAGCAAATGACAACCAACGTGCAAAGGTCACCTAGAACTCATCATTCTAGAAACTCTAGCGTCATATCTAGAAACTCTTCAAGACATGGCAGGATATTGAGATTAGAGCAAAAAGCGACCAAGGTGTTAGGGGTTGTGTTTTTCACCTTCGTAATTCTTTGGGCACCGTTCTTCGTACTCAATATGCTGCCAGTCGTCTGTCCTGAATGCGAAGAAAGTGTTCCGCATTGGGTCTTTGATTTCGTTCTCTGGCTCGGCTACGCCAGTTCTATGGTGAACCCTATATTCTACACAATATTCAACAAGACTTTCAGGCAGGCTTTTAAAAAGGTGTTGAAGTGTCAATATTGTAACAATAGGAGGTAGCCCCCATTTTGGGAGTGTGTGAGACCCGGTTCTGATCCGGGTGCACTCTCAATAAGAAGAAACGTAAGATCTCAATTTTTATAATGCAGAGCTTGACAATGTATTTATTATCACTTAACTAGTAAGCGTGGAATATCAGCTCGCTCTTATTTCACCTTTTAATTACCTTTGAGTCTTAATAGTATCATTACAAAATGTTGTTATGGAACAAGTTGAAAATTTCCATATTATGTTTTCTCAGTAATAATAATATATATACAGTTTAATTGCTTTTAGGTGTATGTTTCATGCATAAACTGGCAACGTGTTGAATTGTGATCGGTTATCGGTTTATAAACAGTTTCTCTCTTTCTTATTGTATGAAAATGAAAGAGAGAATGTCAGACAAAGAGACAACGTGCTAAAATCTACTATTGTTGAACAAGGATGATATTAAAATCTGTATAAAGATTTTCTCTCTTTCTAATTGTATGAAAATGATAGAGAGAATATTCGTAGCTTATATTTCATGCTTATTGGTTGGGCCATTAATGTTAAGGTAAATTTTCTAGTCAAGTAATATATTATCAGTAGATTAATAAATTATTATAATTGTAATAATTTATATTGTATATGTATTAATTACCAGATTAAATTATATTCCGTTTTTATTGGGGACGTAAATCGTTTTAAGTATTATTATTAACTGCGATTTATTTCAGTGATTAGAAATCTGTTCTCATCAAAATTATACTTATTATTATCGTTAATATTAATTGGAAATGTTGTAACTCTTTTTATATTTACCAACACATTATTCAAGTAAATAAGACGTGATGAAGTATATTTCATTTATAACCTCCTATATTTGTTCATACTTACGAAATTATGATTACATACATTTTACTTCCAGCATTGTTGAAAAGTTTTGCGTTGTTCTAAATTGCATTTATGTTCCAAAATATAAATTAAATATTGGTAGAGTTAATATGGATTGCTGTTGAATTATATAAAAAGTTAGGAGTCGCGAAAATATTATGAATAGAGAATATTATTAACTTTCGATGATTGATTAACATTTTGTTTAAAATATAGTTTATTCATGCAATTTATTAAAGATACCAAATTTATTGAATTAAATTTATTATAAATATATCTAATACCTTAGTTCTTATTGTATAATTAATGCTGTGTTGAAAGTATATAATATATTTAGTGTAAATATACATAAATTAGTAGCAGAATTGATATGGAGGCATTTAAATAAAGAAATACTGAATGTTTTATTATTTTGTTTCATTGAATTCTACGTTGAACTAAATGAGTACGTAAACAACTCAATCTCTTAATACAAACCCATATACTCGTATACATACAAACGTAATCCAAAAGTGATAAATATAATAAAAGTTTCAGAAAGAATTAATAAAAATCGGTTACCATGACAAAAGTTCTTGTAAATAGTGACACGGTTTACCACCTATCACGTTAAGTGCTATCTAGTTAACATGTGGGTTCGCTATGTTTACAGAATCATTAATCACAATTGAAGAAATGTAGACTTGAACCTCTGAATACCCCTCAAGGGTTAAAAACGCTTTATCTTACATACATATATTCACGTCTCGTCCCTAAGAGGATAGGCAGAGACTATCGATGACCACCTGAAATGATCCTGACAAATGTCTCTTGCTTCACTCACACCCATTAACCTTCTCATACATGCTCTTCTATTCTTCACACTGCGTAAATACGCCTTGAGAAGAATGTTTCCAATCTTATCTTCTTTTTCTACACAGCGTATCCTATTTACCTATGCCTTCCACTTGTGCTCTATAAATTCATTACATAACCTTCCTTATATCTATCCAATCAATGTACCCAAAGAATCTTAATCTATCGAGACAATCAGGGATCCGTGATCTCTGCCTATACCTCTGTAGGGAAACGGGCATGATGTGTATTTATGTATGTATGTACTTATAGATAGCGATATGGCTGATCACTTGTCACATTAGGAGCTCACTATATGTTTGAAACGTAGGTTCGACTTGATCGTTAAGCCATAAACTCCACACAAACCTCTGAGTACCAAAAGCGATATATTTTATATACAAACCCTATTTTCCCTATAGAGGGGTAAGCAAAGATCACGGATGCTTCCTCCTTCACACTCGGTGGTTATAGGTACGAATAGGGGCCTTATGTATATACATACATACCCTTACACACATACGCTACATTTGCTTTTTTAAATTTAACTGGGTAGTCATAGGCTTAAGTGCCTGTCTCCGAAATTTCGAAGGTTTGTTAGGTATGAGCCACTTAAGGCAGGCGTTTCACTAGATAGTTAGCATCCAACGTGATAGTACCGTTTCGTCGTTTACAGACATTAACTATTAAATATATTCCGAGGGATAGGTAAACAATATATATATATATATATATATACGTATGTAATTATGTATTTACACATGCTGTGCTACTCTAGAACGTTAAAATATTTTTTACTAGCTGCCGTTCTTTCCTGTTGGTCGTAGGAGACGACTAAGAAACAAGGGATAAATATAATGTATCGGGCGTTAGGCTAGCAACCTGTCACAAATGTTTCATTACAACATCGCAACCCAAATATTGCTGCCGAAAAGAAACCGAGAAGTTATTATATCTCAAGTCCACACCGAAAGGAATTAAAAGACGTTAATATATATGTATGTATGTATTTACACGTGGAGCCCAATCACTCACTTTCATTAGACATTGAACTATTCGTGGCTTTTTAATTTAGTTAAAAGCGCATGTGACAATAGATGGCGTGGTGGCCTAGTTACTGCTTCCAATGTGCCCGTGTAAATTGACAGGAATCGATAGTTTGATTGCCAGGTCTGCGATGGGCGAGTGTGTAATAATTTAATATAAATATGGTACTAATATACTTGTATACTCAAAGAGTACTCTTTTTAATGTAATAATTATATTAGGGTCACTATTACACCAATTGAACAAAAAGTCCTTTGATTAACATATACAAAAGACAAACGCATTCACGACCATTAACCCTTGCGGGGTAGTCAGAGGTTCAGGTTTCCATTTCCGCAATTGCGAAGGTAGTAATTCTAAGGACACCTCGAACCCACGTGTTAACCGGATAGTCAGTACTCAATGTGATAGGAGGTCAGCCATGTCTCTATTTACAAGCACTAACTATTACCTGTTCGACGAACAGATTAACATATATTTAAGTAATATATTGTATTGATACAATGACCAGATTGGAAAACAGAAACGTAGTTCTTCTCTGCCTCCACCGGGCATTGATCTTGAGACCTCACGATCAGGGTTCAGACGAATTAACCGTTCGCGCCACGGAGATCGTCAAAATAAATATTTATTTTTAATCTCTCTTCTTAGGAGACATTAATATTTCTTAGGTCACCTTTAGGATACCAATTTCGGTAGTAATACGAAATCTTTCTGACAGGTAGCTAGCCCATCGCCCAAAAGCCTATTTTAACCCTTTACTAGTTCTTCAATCAATCAATCAGCCTATGACAGTCCACTGCTGGACGTAGGCCTCCCCAAGGTAACGCCACAAAACACGATCACTCGTGGCCCTCAGCCAACCACTACCAGCGACCTTTTTCAGGTCATCAGTCCACCTGGCAGGGGGGCGTCCTACACTACGTTTACCGAGACGCGGTCGCCATTCGAGAACCGCTTTACTCCAACGGTCGTCGGTTCTGCGACAGACGTGACCGGCCCACTGCCACTTCAGCTTGCAACATCGATAGACAATGTCTACGACATTGGTTCTCTGCCGGATAATCTCGTTCCGGACTCTGTCCCTTAACGAGATACCCAGCATCGAACGTTCCATTGCTCGCTGAGCGACATGTAATCTGTGAGCCAGCCCGACTGTCATGTTCCACGTCTCGGCACCGTACGTCATTACAGGTAGGACGCACTGATTAAAAACCTTGGTCTTAAGACACTGCGGTAGTGGCGACGAGAAGATATGACGCAACTTCCCGAATGCTGCCCAGCCCAGCTGCACTCTTCTGGAAATCTCACTACTAGTTCTTAAGTAAACCTAAAGTAAACACAGTTACATAGACAAGACGAGACGGTGTATCTATGTAGATAGCATAAGACAAAGTTCACAAACTTAAGCGAAGCGCATTAAAAACAACTTGTCTTAACACTTAAATAAGAAACATGTGTTCATCAAAACTCTAGATGGCGCTAGTATAAAGTTTTAATGCTCCCACAAATGCTTTGTGAAGAAATCTGCGAACATTGTATAAGTTTATTCAGACGCCGAGTCGAAGTTGTTCAAGATTTTAACTCGGTAAGCCTTCAAAGCTTTGTTTTAACCACTTTTCTGTCTCAACAATAACAACATGCACGTGTATTGTTCAGCATACACATATACGTAAATATATATAAGACGACCTCCGTGGCGCGATCGGGTAGACACCGCTAATCGTGAGGTCCCGGTTTCGATTCCCAGTGGAGGCAGAGTTAAGAACTACGCTTTTCTACTGCTTTCCAGTCTGGTCGATGATTATTTATGATATATACGAGTATGTATTTATCTATATATAATATGTATATATTTCTTAAATTTACGTTGACTAATACCTTTAACACAAGTCTTAAATGTACTTACCAAAGGGCTAGTTCAATTTGTGTAATAATGTCCAAATATTATTATCATTCTACTTTATTACTATTCTCTCTTGCTCTGCTCTGTTGAAGGTTGAGAGTAAACCTTTAAAAATTGCAGAACTGATTTATGCTCATAGAAAATGCACTTTTCAGCACACAGTAGCTAATGTAATGTAATTCGACGTAGCTCAGTTGTTTGGGGCTTGACAATGTATCAGTGGGTACAGGATTCAAATCCCGCTTGATGAAGTTTAATGAATTTCTATGTACATTTTCGTAATAAAAATACATATGCGTCGAATTCTAAGGTGAGGGAGGGTGACACATTGAGTACTGACTATCTGGTCAACACGTGGGAATTACGACCTTCGCAATTACGGAGATGGACACCTGAACCTCTGACTACCCCGCAAGGGTTAATGGTCGTAAACGCGTTTATCTTTTGTTTAGTAGCTGTTACAATGTAAGATTGAGGCCTATATCGTTGGCTTAGGTATACTGTACAGTACGTAACAAACATATGTCAGAAACTGCAATAATTCGTATTTTTTTAATAAGAGTAATTTGTTTTTATAATTTCGCTTTGGCTATTTATAATAATATTTAATCTGTTAGTATTCGAACTACATCTACTTAAATGCTAATTAATAACATCTTGAATCTAAATCTAATCTAAATCTAAATGAATCTAAATGAAAAAAAAAGATACAAAAACGTAACATTTTCCACGTCTCTGACATTCAAAGTATGTACCAGACACAAAAGTCTTGGCCACGCATTTATTAGCAAAAAAGAGGAGAATTAAGGAGCTGGTACAAGGGAACTTTCCTTTATGTCAAAGTTCGTAGTGGCTTTACAAAGTCTCGTTAATTAAGCCGCGCTGACACAGCGGAATCACAAAGACATTTTTTTGTGAATCGAAAAAAGTTCGGGTACCTGTTCTGTGTAATTCGTGAAAATTTCTGGCCAGTATATTGTGGCTTTTTGTGTCTTTACGACCTTTTTTCGTAGACTCTTTGGTGTGGCATATTTTTGAAGTGTGTGTTAGGTATAAATAACACTGACTTTGGTTTATATACACACTCGTGAATAGAATAAAAGTTTTCTAGGAAGCCATCGTGCTATATAAGGCTGTTGTTAATTAGTTTAGGTTAAAGTAAGCAATAATAAAAACTTGCATTTTGTTGCCTAGAAATGTAAGCGATTGAATAAGTAATTTATTCAAGTGGTTTTAACAAAATATTATTTGACGAAGAAATATTAGCTGTTATAAAGGTAATTTATTCAAGTGATTTCATCGAGCTATTATTTAATAATCCTAAAATATTCCGTAACAGTGTTCTATTTACACATTACAACCGTGATGTTGGTGATATTCTATAAAACTATAATATACTCTAAAAAATACATTGGTTTTGTCAAAACTATTTTGGTTACTTCTCTTTCAAATTCAACCAAGCGCAAACGTACCTTGTATTCCTACATACAAATAGTTCTCCTTAGCCAAAGATGTTCCTATTAAGTAACAAAGGCTGTACCCACGAAGCCTCCTCAACCGGAAATGACGTAAAGTGCATTTGGAAGGAAAGGGAAGCATTTGAAGATTGGATATTTCTTACATTCTTCCTTTAAACTTTTATGTTATGTACATTTACACACTTCACGACCGAGTATGCTTTTGTAGTACACTGATACATACGTTTCACGATTTGTGTATACACACTCCCTTTCTTTTTATGGCGGGGTAGTCAGTGGCTTGAATGCCTATCTCCAAAATTTTGAAGGCATGTTAGGTATGGGTCATTCGAAGCTCCCGTATCACTAGATAGACAGCACCCAACGTGATAGGTAGTGAACCGTATCGCCGTATATAGGCACTGACTATTACCTATCCTGAGGGATAGGCAGGTTTCCTCACGATGTTTTCCCTCACCATTACACAGATACTTGATAGAAAAGGTACTCGGAGGTTTATGAGACCTCCAATCATTATTGAATCGTTCATTCGAAGATAGTACTTTCATCAAGTTGCTATATTTTGATAGAACTCAACGTGACAGGTAGTTAATGTATTATTGTTTACAAATTCTTATATTTATGAAAATGTAAGGTAAGTAATCTCACGATGTTGCATCTGAAGAAATATTATCGACTCTCCGAGGTTTTGTCCTCACTGAAAATGATTAAAGGACGGATTGAACATATATATATACGAGTACATCACGCCTGATTCCATGTAGAGAGGTAGGCAGCGATCACGGATCCCTTTCTGTTCATTTACACTCATACACCTCTTCATACACATTTGGCGGTTATAGGTACTTCTAACGTCAAACTTTTCTTTGTCAATATGGTGTCTATCTGACTGTCATACGTCTTATTGGGCCGGCTCCTAAGTAACCGCCCATCCACTTCACTCACATATATTCCTTTTGTCATTCTATCTTTCATCAGCATAACATGACCAAACCATCGTAGCATGCCACGTAAATGTATATGCATTTATATGTAAATGTAAGTAAGACGATCTAACCTAAGTTTAAAACTAAACTTGCTGATCTCACACTTTGCGTGACAGTATAACAAAAGCCACATCAATCCATCACTGACAATCCCACTTTGCAATCAATCAGTTAACGGTAGGAAGTGATTCTGTACGTAAGTTGGAGACTTCATAGAGCCTTTTCAATGGAGAAGTGGGAGTGACGTTTTGAAGCGGTGGTGAATCGGGAACTACATACTATAAAGGTGTATAGTTAGAAGTTTATCGTAAAGTATTATAAAGCGTAGTTATAAATATTATTTACAGAGAACCTAATCGTTAGTCTCAAAAACAAAAAGTAGTCATAAAATTTTCCAGTACCTATTTTATACTATTGAAATAGAAGTCACTAAAAACTTTTTTGTATGTGTTTTCAGCCTTTACTAAATAATCTATTATAGTGAAGATGTACTTACACATTAAGAATAATTTAACAAATTTCCAAGCTATTAATTGTATCTGAATTCCAATAGTAATGAATAAGTTTAATATTATTTTTATACTAAAACTAACCAAGTAAATATATAATGTGTTCCCATCTAAAGCAAAGTCTTTTCATTGAACAATATATTCCATTTTCTAACTAAAATTTTAGCAAATTACAACCATTTCATTTACTACAGCAGTCTGCGAACACTGATTTGCAAGAATCTGAAATTACAATTTATTATAAAAATCACATTTGTCTAGCAATAATAATAATGGATTTCCATATAACTTTAGTTCGTGGAAACTAGATATCAAAAGACATACATTGTGAATGTGCTTTTCTAGATAATAAAGGATTGAAATTCATACTCCATGTAAGAAAAACATAGTATTATAATAAATCTAACTAGTTATCTGTATAATTCCAAAAAGTAATACATGGTTTCGTAAAATAAAAGACAATATGAATGACACATTGCTATCCCATCGCCTAAGCAATTTCATGCACCTTAGTTCCCTTTTTTGCCTCCTAGCTTGAATATTGGGGTCGTGACGTTATATGGAATATTAATGACAAGTTGCTAGCTCATTACCCATTTTATCCCATCTATCCCTAGTCCCTTAGTCGCCTTCTCTGGCATGTCGGAAAGAACGGCAGATAGTTAGCATTATTTTAAATCTTTCTTACTTTTCTAATATATCTTATTAGCATTATATAATTATTATCCAAGAGTAAATGCAGCTGATTCTCACTAAAAGCAATGTATAACCACAAATAATATAATGTATAAGTATACATTCAGCTGGTTACGCATATTCAAGTCCCGAGCTAACAGAAAACTTTTCGAATCAGGTCGAAAAAATCGCAACTTTGCAAAATGGAGCAATTTCGTCAAAATTGAATTCATTTTTGAGATATTGTTTGCCCAACTATGTAGGTATTGGCAATAAAATTCAGTTCAATGCACATTATTAGCTATTTGGAAAGAGGAAATATTGCTACGAATTCCGTGTTAATTGGGGACTTTAAAATGTGACTAGGTGCGCGTTCTAGGATGGGCTAATATCCTATATTATGTTATTCTAAACCAGGTATTAACATTTATACTGACTTAATATATACGATATATCTGTCACGTGTATGTATTGTCACGTGTATGTATGTATGTATTTACACATCCTGTGCTAGATCGGCTCGTAATGTATCAGGCGTTAGGCTAGCAACCTGTCACAAATGTTTCATTACAACATCAAAACCCAAATATTGCTGCCGAAAAGTGACCTAAAAGACATCATATCTCAGGTCCACACCGAAAGGAATTAAAGAACATAAAGTATATGTATGTATATATTTACACGTGGAGCCCAATCACTCACTTTCATTAGACATTGAACTATTCGTGGCTTTTTAATTTAGTTAAAAGCGCATGTGACAATAGATGGCGTGGTGGCCTAGTTACTGCTTCCAATGTGCCCGTGTAAATTGACAGGAATCGATAGTTTGATTGCCAGGTATGCGACAGGTGAGTGTGTAATAATTTAATATAAATGTGGTACTAATATACTTGTATACTCAAGTAGTGTTTAATTAATATAATAAAAATATTCAGGTCACCTTTACACCAATTGAACAAAAAGTCCTTTGATTAACATATACAAAAGACAAATGGCATTCACGATCATTAACCCTTGCGGGGTAGTCAGAGGTTCAGATTTCCATTTCCGCAATTGCGAAGGTAGTAATTCTATGGACACCTCGAACCCACGTGTTAACCAGATAGTCAGTACTCAATGTGACAGGTGGTCAGCCATGTCGCCATTTACAAGCACTAACTATTACCTGTTCCACGAACAGATTAACATAATTATATTTAAGTAATATATTGTATTCATACATATCAATGACATGATTGGAAAACAGAAGCGAAATTCTTCTCTGTCTCCACTGGGAATTGATCTTGAGACCTTACGGTTAGGGTTCAGACGGTTTACCCGTTCGTGCCACGAAGGTGGACAAAATTATATACATATATACAGTGGAAGTTGTATTTATCTCTAAATATATGTTTTTTTTATCTCTATTCTTAGGAGACATAAATATCTTCTTGGTAACTTTTAGGATACCAATTCCGGCTGAAATACGAAATCTTTCTGACAAGTGGCTAGCCCATCGCCCAAAAGCCTATTTTAACCCTTTACTAGTTCTTAAGTAAACCTAAAGTAAACACAGTTACAAAGACAAGACGAGACGTTCTATCTTTGTAGATAGCACACGACAAAGTTCACAAACTTAAGCGAAGCGCATTAAAAACAACTTGTCTTAACACTTAAATAAGAAACATGTGTTCATCAAAACTCTAGATGGCGCTAGTATAAAGTTTTAATGCTCCCACAAATGCTTTGTGAAGAAATCTGCGAACATTGTATAAGTTTATTCAGACGCCGAGTCGAAGTTGTTCAAGATTTTAACTCGGTAAGCCTTCAAAGCTTTGTTTTAACCACTTTTCTGTCTCAACAATAACATGCACGTGTATTGTTCAGCATGCACATATACTTATAAATATATACTTTTACTATTACGTCTTGCTCTGATCTGTAAAAATTGCAGATGAAGTGATTTATGCTAATAGAAAATGCACTTTTCAGTTCACAGTAGCTAATATTACGATGTAGGATTGAGGCTTATGTTGTTGGCTTTGCTCTATTTTATAAAATAGGCAGGTTTTCTCACGATATTTGTCTTCACCGTACAAACATATGTCAGAAACTACGTTAATACTCGTACACCTCGGTTTTTTTTTATTAACAGCAATTTATTTTATCCCTTGCATTTACTTCAGCTATAAACAAAAAAACTTTTAGTACCTATTCGAACCACATCTACTTATAAGCACTTAAATGCTAATCAATAACATCTTGAGGTATCTAAATAAAAAAAAGACACAAAAACGTAACATTTTCCACGTCTCTGACATTCAAAGTATGTACCAGACACAAAAGTCTTGGCCACGCATTTATTAGCAAAAAAGAGGAGAATTAAGGAGCTGGTACAAGGGAACTTTCCTTTATGTCAAAGTTCGTAGTGGCTTTACAAAGTCTCGTTAATTAAGCCGCGCTGACACAGCGGAATCACAAAGACATTTTTTGTGAATCGAAAAAAGTTCGGGTACCTGTTCTGTGTAATTCGTGAAAAATTCTCGCCAGTATTGTGGCTTTTTGTGTCTTTACGACCTTTTTGCTTAGCCTCTTTGGTTTGGCATATTTTTGAAGTGTGTGTTAGGTATAAATAAATACACACACACGTGGATAGCATAAAAGTTTTCTAGGAAGCCATCGTGCTATATAAGGCTGTTGTCAATTAGTTTAGGTTAAAGTTAGCTATAATAAAAGGTAGCATATTATTGCGTAGAAATATTAGCGGGTATAAAAGTTATTTGTAATTAGTTTTAACAAGCTATCATTATACATACATACATACAAATCACCCATGATTCCCTGGAGAGAGGTAGGTAGAGATCTCAAAAAACTTTTATTTCATTATATAAACCTACAAAATCCTCAAGTCTAGTGTTCATACAATTTACAAAGTTGGTGACATACTTCAAAACAAAACTACACTACGAGTAAAAAGAAAAAAGTATTCAATTTGTTAACATTATTTTAGTTACTTCTCTTTCAAATTCAACCAAGTGCAAACGTACCTTGTATTCCTACATACAAATAGTTCTCCTTAGCCAAAGATGTTCCTATTAAGTAACAAAGGCTGTACCCACGAAGCCTTCTGAACCGGAAATGACGTAAAGTGCATTTGGAAGGAAAGGGAAGCATTTGAAGATTGGATATTTCTTACATTCTTCCTTTAAACTTTTATGTTATGTACATTTACACACTTCACGACCGAGTATGCTTTTGTAGTACACTGATACATACGTTTCACGATTTGTGTATACACACTCCCTTTCTTTTTATGGCGGGGTAGTCAGTGGCTTGAATGCCTATCTCCAAAATTTTGAAGGCATGTTAGGTATGGGTCATTCGAAGCTCCCGTATCACTAGATAGACAGCACCCAACGTGATAGGTAGTGAACCGTATCGCCGTATATAGGCACTGACTATTACCTATCCTGAGGGATAGGCAGGTTTCCTCACGATGTTTTCCCTCACCATTACACAGATACTTGATAGAAAAGGTACTCGGAGGTTTATGAGACCTCCAATCATTATTGAATCGTTCATTCGAAGATAGTACTTTCATCAAGTTGCTATATTTTGATAGAACTCAACGTGACAGGTAGTTAATGTATTATTGTTTACAAATTCTTATATTTATGAAAATGTAAGGTAAGTAATCTCACGATGTTGCATCTGAAGAAATATTATCGACTCTCCGAGGTTTTGTCCTCACTGAAAATGATTAAAGGACGGATTGAACATATATATATACGAGTACATCACGCCTGATTCCATGTAGAGAGGTAGGCAGCGATCACGGATCCCTTTCTGTTCATTTACACTCATACACCTCTTCATACACATTTGGCGGTTATAGGTACTTCTAACGTCAAACTTTTCTTTGTCAATATGGTGTCTATCTGACTGTCATACGTCTTATTGGGCCGGCTCCTAAGTAACCGCCCATCCACTTCACTCACATATATTCCTTTTGTCATTCTATCTTTCATCAGCATAACATGACCAAACCATCGTAGCATGCCACGTAAATGTATATGCATTTATATGTAAATGTAAGTAAGACGATCTAACCTAAGTTTAAAACTAAACTTGCTGATCTCACACTTTGCGTGACAGTATAACAAAAGCCACATCAATCCATCACTGACAATCCCACTTTGCAATCAATCAGTTAACGGTAGGAAGTGATTCTGTACGTAAGTTGGAGACTTCATAGAGCCTTTTCAATGGAGAAGTGGGAGTGACGTTTTGAAGCGGTGGTGAATCGGGAACTACATACTATAAAGGTGTATAGTTAGAAGTTTATCGTAAAGTATTATAAAGCGTAGTTATAAATATTATTTACAGAGAACCTAATCGTTAGTCTCAAAAACAAAAAGTAGTCATAAAATTTTCCAGTACCTATTTTATACTATTGAAATAGAAGTCACTAAAAACTTTTTTGTATGTGTTTTCAGCCTTTACTAAATAATCTATTATAGTGAAGATGTACTTACACATTAAGAATAATTTAACAAATTTCCAAGCTATTAATTGTATCTGAATTCCAATAGTAATGAATAAGTTTAATATTATTTTTATACTAAAACTAACCAAGTAAATATATAATGTGTTCCCATCTAAAGCAAAGTCTTTTCATTGAACAATATATTCCATTTTCTAACTAAAATTTTAGCAAATTACAACCATTTCATTTACTACAGCAGTCTGCGAACACTGATTTGCAAGAATCTGAAATTACAATTTATTATAAAAATCACATTTGTCTAGCAATAATAATAATGGATTTCCATATAACTTTAGTTCGTGGAAACTAGATATCAAAAGACATACATTGTGAATGTGCTTTTCTAGATAATAAAGGATTGAAATTCATACTCCATGTAAGAAAAACATAGTATTATAATAAATCTAACTAGTTATCTGTATAATTCCAAAAAGTAATACATGGTTTCGTAAAATAAAAGACAATATGAATGACACATTGCTATCCCATCGCCTAAGCAATTTCATGCACCTTAGTTCCCTTTTTTGCCTCCTAGCTTGAATATTGGGGTCGTGACGTTATATGGAATATTAATGACAAGTTGCTAGCTCATTACCCATTTTATCCCATCTATCCCTAGTCCCTTAGTCGCCTTCTCTGGCATGTCGGAAAGAACGGCAGATAGTTAGCATTATTTTAAATCTTTCTTACTTTTCTAATATATCTTATTAGCATTATATAATTATTATCCAAGAGTAAATGCAGCTGATTCTCACTAAAAGCAATGTATAACCACAAATAATATAATGTATAAGTATACATTCAGCTGGTTACGCATATTCAAGTCCCGAGCTAACAGAAAACTTTTCGAATCAGGTCGAAAAAATCGCAACTTTGCAAAATGGAGCAATTTCGTCAAAATTGAATTCATTTTTGAGATATTGTTTGCCCAACTATGTAGGTATTGGCAATAAAATTCAGTTCAATGCACATTATTAGCTATTTGGAAAGAGGAAATATTGCTACGAATTCCGTGTTAATTGGGGACTTTAAAATGTGACTAGGTGCGCGTTCTAGGATGGGCTAATATCCTATATTATGTTATTCTAAACCAGGTATTAACATTTATACTGACTTAATATATACGATATATCTGTCACGACCTTTAACGGTTTTTGGGGTGAACAATACCTTGGAGATATAATATCTCCCAAGTCATTTATTATCACTTTTTAACAGGGTAGCCATTGCCCAATAGATTCTATTTAGTCCCTTAGTCGCCTCTTAAGACTATGACTGTTTACTACATATGTTAACGAATGAAACAAAATAAATAAAATTGAAATTGTTTCAGAATATGTGAGTTTTACTTTTCCTCTTGTGTGTAGTACTTCTTTTGGTATAGACAAAATTTTGAAGCCTCTTAAACGTATAATAGTCAAAGCGTATAAGCTCAGTCAATAAATTGGTATAGCCCCTATTTTTTATTATCTCCTAGATCATATCACAGTTTAAAATCGATATAAAACCCCTATAATTTACTATCGATCCAAAAAGGTAGGTAAATTGTGAAACTTTTCCAATTTCACGAAAACTTTTAATATATTGTGAGGTTCGGTTCAACAATTTCGGAAATATT